>CM017568.1:22770568-22998068 GCA_007844125.1 Sinonovacula constricta | reverse complement strand
GATGATGATGATGGTTGTGGTGGTGATGATGATGGTAATGATGATGATGATGATTATGATGATGATGATAATGAGATGACGATGATGATGATGATGATGATGATGATAACGATGGTTATAATTGTGCATGCCTGCAGGCTAGGACTTCGATTAAGTCGACTTCTTGTAGAAACAAAACTTACACCAAAGACATAAACTTAACACAATTAATCGGAATTCCAGTTAACATTTATGACGTGCTAACATAATAAGTGATTGTGGTTCAACAAATTTGTAAGAAACATTGCAGACCTTGAATCAAATTGCTGTTAAAAACTTGTAAAATACGGGAAATGCTACGCTCTTTTTCGTTTATAAGTAGGCGTGCGAATAAAACAGAGTCCATAACTCAAAGTTTTTGTTGTCTCTTTCTTGAAGCCTCACAGTGTTGATTAAAAATGAAAAATGTTATTGTATGTCAATCTAAGTTATTTCAATGTCTTGCATTACAAGCTATATCCAACTTAGTTACTTTGTTGTTGTTGTTCCTCCCGTTTATGTATTTTTTGCTTTAAAATCCCGTCACATAGTATTTATAATATAATTTGCGACGCGCTGAAGCGCGACGCCTATATATGGAATGCTCACTGAAATTTGCACATGGGGGAAAGTTTGTTTTGCGGGCTTACCTAACCTGATATGATATTAAAATACGGGTCCTAATTCGGTAAAGGGCGTTCTAATACATTTATTCATTTTTACTTTATTTTTGTGTGTCTGCGACTTTCAAAATAACTTTGAAAATAAACAATAAGATACTGAGAAAGAAAAAACGTACTATGCTCAAGAAAAATATTATCTGAACAATAACTATTTTTTTTAATGCGAGGCTGCTGCACATGTGCAATTTCTGCTTATACAGTTTAGATTAAAAGTTAATCATAATTTTGCAACCTTTTTTTCTTGGAAAATTTATTATATGGTGTCGGGTTTTGCTTTTTATTTCGTTTTAAACCAATCCATGGTCTCAGAAAAAAAACATAATATTTTTTCTCAATATTTAAAGTATACTGAGAACTTTTAAATAAAAAACATTACTTTTGAAATATGTCTGTTTACCTCTTAAACTAACCGCGTCGCCTTTGATGCTTCGCATCAACGATTTTTCTTGTATAACAAGGTATTGCATAGTCACTTCCGTTATTGCTGTTTTTCTCATTTAACCACAGCGGACAGGCAAAGCTAATTATCGATCCTCAACACCACGAGGTACAATACTCGGATAGGTTCCCACTTCCGGATATACAAGAGCTCGAGAAAATAGAGGCGCGGGAATCCATCAGAAAGTATGTTTGTTGTTGTAAAACACTTCTTGTTGTAAAACAATTGCATCTACTTACAATATATTTTAGTATTTAATTTGGTTTAGCAAATTTTTGCTTTTTAAACAAACAATTAAAAATGCAAACTAGACCTTCACTGAGTTTCTACGTTACTAAGTCGCTTTCAGGCAATAATGAATTTATTCGGCAAGCAATAATCATACGGAAAAAATAAAAAAAGAACTCTATGTTTCAGAGAAATGAACATGGCCACTCCAAAAGTAGTTGAGAAGCAGACGATATATGCTCGACCTCGATCAGCCACGCCAAACGACAGACGGAAGTCTCACAAGACAACGGAAGTGTGTGTCATGGGAGCTGTGGAGGTCATAGGTAGATATGACGTCATATGATATCATTTTCTTTTTTAACTTAAATAAGAAATATAAAAATATTGAAAAATGTAAGGAAAAAACACGATACTACAATGTCAAAAAAAAAGTTTGGAGAATACGAGAATACTAATTTTGTTCCGATTCTTGCGAAAATGTATTATTTTTAATTATATCCATTTTCTTCATTCTCAGGTGATCTAGAACAACTTTTTGGTCTACCATCGTACAGCCAGACGGCAGTTTGTACCCAGGAGGCTGAGCTTTTCATCCTCGATCAGCAGAACTATGATCGTCTGATCGGCAAGAGAAACCCACAGACGCTTGATCGAATGCGAGACGCTTTACAGGAAAAGCTTACTCTCCGTTTGTCATGGATTCAAAGCCACGAACTTCCGCTGTTTCGATACTTTCTATACAAACTAGAAGAACGAAAGCGTATTGAACAAAACCGACTCAAAGACTTCAATCGTAAAAGGGAGATAACCGATTTTTGGCGAAGCGGTAAACTTCACAGCGGACCAATCATCGACCAGTTTGGACCCGGAAGTGTGTTTTATACAATACGCATGCGTGCCAAAGTGAATCAGTTCAAAGGTCAATTGCGTGCGAAATCGAATACAGGAATTGGGATTACAAGACACGCGATAGGGAGGTCTCAAAACAAAAGTCCACAAAGTAAAAGAACGGAAGGACAAGGAAGCGACCAGGCAGAAAACAAGGAGAACGACGATGGAGCAGACACCTCAGACGACGACTTCGAAATGGATTTCTGCGATGGCGGGAAAATGAGAAAGTCAAAGCTCGTATGTGACAATGCGGCGAAGGCCAATTCTAACGCTCGCCGGAACAAGTCGAGTATAGACTGCTCTGTTGACGAGTTTATGAATCATGAACTTAACGAAATGTTGTTGACGAAGCTTGAGGGCAGGATTGACAAATGGCATCAGGATATTAACAAAATAGACACTGCAGAAAAACCGCCGAAATCAGCCAACCGACAACCGGTGAAATTGCACCGATACGTGGCAGAGGTAAGGCGTAAAAATAAGAAATGTGGACATGTAGAGATATAGGTTATAATGTAACACATACCCTTCAGCAATTGAAAAGGTGGTTGTTGTTACTCCTTTTGCTACATCGCACCGACACAATAATGATAAGAAATCGGCGATGTCGAGGGAATTATCGGTAGAGAAAAAACACTGACTTATGTCTGGGTAGAACCACCGGCGCACCGCATGTTAGCTTGAAATCCTCCCCCTTACGATTTCCATACACAGTAGATTATCGTAACAAATGCATCTGAAATAAATTGAACAAATTATGCATACATATATGGAACATTAACAATTTCAAGTGACAGGTAATGATGTAGTAACTCTTTAAATTACAATGTAATTTAATTCCGATATTCCCCGAAGTTAAATAAAAACCGAAATTCAACGCATGAACATACCGCAGTTTACTTATTTATAAAACAACATGGCGCCATCCATAGGACTTTTCCAGGAACAATTACATACAGATGCCGCTCATGCACGACGACGATTAACTGCCTTCACTGTAATATTTTTCCGACAACATCAAATCAGATTACACAGACACTAGCTACACATAGTTTAGATTGACTTTCAAAATAAGTTAAATGAAACGGACATCGCTTGTTAACTACCCTCTTCACCACTTTCTAGGGTCGATTCCAGATGTCTTTTGACACAAAACATAAATGACTTTTTACAGTTATTATAGTTGTTATACTCGTTTTACAATTATGTTGTTGTATTTACTTTAAACCTATGCGTTTATCGATAATGAATTGCAAAGCAAAACATTATCCTTACAAAATTTATGAATTGATAAGAAATATAAAAAACAACAACAGAATTTAATGTGAGAAGGGGCAGATTTTGATAATTAGGTCGATAGAGTCAAAATTTTAAAGTAAGCTAGTTCTATATAAAAATCATGTACTGAACATGTATATATACATTATACATATATTATTGCAACAGGAGCACCAAAAACCATTTCCGGGCAAAAAGATATTTCTGAAGCCAAAGGTCCGCGGTAAACCATCCACTCTGTGCCTGCGCCTACAAACTCTGCAGGCTAAAGGCAAAGCTGATCCAACCCCACCCACAAGCGCCATTACAAGGTATGCAACTCTTACCAAATGGAAATACATATTCAATCAGAGTTATCTCCCGTAGCAAGAGAATAACACATTTTCGTTTTTCTGAATATTTTTTTGTTTTAGTTTAGCAAAGCTAAATACTGCAAGAAAACAATATGTAAACACTATCTGTATTGTCAATATTTACTGTTTATTCTTTTCATTACGAATGTTTTGCTGGGTGTGAATGTAAAAAACATCATTTTAAATATACAGTTTGAAAGAACGGATTTATTTGTGCTGCATGTTAGTTGATAGTTGGTACGGATATCTTTTACTTACTTTGTTTATTTACAAAGCACATAAATAGTGCATGCTCACTTTGGATACATAAAATGGTGCAATTGGTTTTAGGAAGGACGAACTCTTATGAGATTTACACCGTACATACTAGATACATAAACTTATTAACCCCGTCCACTCTCCGGATATTAAAAACACCACATTTGCTTTAACAGAAAATCTTCAATATAGAAGCGAAATTGATCATACGAAATTGAGAATGCAGCATAAAATTGCAGCAAATTGCTGTGCAAACCCGTATTCGCCCACGCGCAATCATTCTTTGCACGGACTACTTTAATCATTATTTTTTCGCAAAAAGCCTGACATATTACGACTGTCGTTTATGTGCGACATTTAATATACATTTAATTACTGTTTTTAAAGATTTATTTCATAAATTGACAAAACATTCAATTACGACATTCTTCTTTCCAGTGAGTTTAATTAAGGATAACAATCAACCTCCAAATTTTGAATAAACTTCATTTAAAGGTGGTATTCGACAATTTGGACCAAAATTTTCATTTAAAGATCATAATAAACCATTGTTACCCGAACAGATCGCGCAAAATACTGTTTATTGATGTCCTACACCTGTCTAAAAAGTGAACCAACAATCTTTATTTCAAACATGTATTTCCTATCTGAGCCACGCTGCACAGTTAGCTACTTTTAAACTTACAAATCCACGTGACCACTTATGTTTTAGCTCATCCACGTCATCCGTTGTGACGTCGATGTCTATTTTTAGCAGGAATCCCAATCGTTCTTATTTATAGATTTAAAAAGAAAGAACATTTAAGTGTTGATAAACGAGTTTTACCGCCCGAAAATTGAGGTACTGCTAAAACTCGTCAAAGCTTGGACTAATATTTGCATTTATTTCCTGCAGAAATTATGTACAAATACCCCCCCCCCCCCCACCCACCCCCCCAAAAAAAAAAGTCAGATATTGCTACGTATTATAGGAAAACTGTCGGATACCACCATTAAAGGCTTGTCAATTCGTACGCTAAGGCAGTTTCATAACCAAAGCCATTTAATTTAGTGGTAATGTTATGTTCAAGATATGAAAATATGTTCAGGAAAATAGTACTTAGCACAGTATAGTGTTTCTCTTTGCTTTTAGAGCTTACTAAAGCTTAGAAATAGGCCTTAACACCAGTTTATTTTCAGATTTCTGAGGAGAATTGTATATCATTATATAATTGATATTCCAGTGAAATAAGTATATCAAAACTTATCATTTACAATTATCACTTAATCAAAAATACATCCCCACAGTTTTTTTAATACTTTTCATATATAAATTTACTTACAAACTCCTTATTTTAGAGGAGATTTATGTGGTATTTGTTTGGTTCTTACAAATTGACTTATTTGTATGTTTTAATTTTTTAAATTATTTTATGCAGTTTTTTTGTGCATGAATCTTCATTGATTAAATATTTAAACATTAATTATAGACATAACCTAGCATGTGATGGAAATACGTCGGTGGTCCAAAACGCCTCACCTCTACCCACCTTGGAACTTTAAAAAAGAAATAATTTAGTACATAATTAATTAAGTACACATTCATGTGTATATCGGGTTGTATTTTTCCCCAGTTTTGTCCTTTTTTGCAACTGTCTTAAAGAATTAAACAATTTGCTCTTAGAAACTAAATTTTGGGCCTACTATTTTACCATTTATCAGGAAAAAAAGTTGATAGATGACGTCACGCACTTGAATAGAATACAATACATTATTTTTTATGTCCTCTTTTAAAGGCGATGTCGACGTATTTCCATAACATTGCCAAGATGCATGTTCGAACACTAGAATTTAGTTTCCTTTTTATTTGTACACTTTATCAGTCTGGAAACGCCGCGTGATATGACGTCACGCGAACGTGAGGTGACGTCACGAGGCACGGCTCGTGACGTATGGTATGAGAATGAGGCAGAAAGCGATAACTGCACAGGTGAAATATTGTAGGTGGTCTTGTAGATTGGTCTTCTCTGTCGCAAAAGAAACTGCAAGGGCATAGTTTTAAAGGCTTTTCTTGTGAATAGAACATTTTGTACTTGCTGTATGTCAAACCCAACCACCAAAATCACAACCCCTATCGGAATGTCCTAAATTGGATCAGTAGAACATTTATATCATTTTGTTTAGAAGTAAACAGTTGATCTTATTATGCAAAATTTTTAATAAAGTTTAAATCCTTTTAAGAAAAACCTGTTTAAAAATCAAACCATCGTAGGTAAAAGGACTTTACTTTAGCTATTAAAACTAAATTCTTACCTCCCTTGTGGTTACATTTTTGGTATAAAAGTTACTGCAGAAAACTTAAGATTTTTTTTCAACTTTTTAAACTTGTGAAAACAACTAAAACCGAAGCATTCGTATAAAATATTTCTGATTGAGATAAGATTTTTTTTAAATAAAAAAAGGTTTATAAAAATAAGCAAAATAAAAAAAATAATTTATTATATTTCTTATTGAAAGTATATAAAATACCTTCCCACAAGATAAATAATTAAAATATTGATTTCATTAATGTGACGTCGATCATTGATCGTTTCTAGTGAAAGTTGACAAGAAGAATAGTTTTATAATACATATATTTACCTTTAAGTAAAACATTTGCCCTTGTCAGTTACTCAATACTAATTGCACCGGCAGTAGAGCGCAATGTATGTTTCGTGTGTCTTACTAACAATGGTTGTGGCTATTTTACATAGCTTTGGGCTCATTAATTATCATATTGACCCACTCTAATTACTAAAATAAAATCTAGCCATAGGTTTGCAAGTGTCACATTTCTTCTTAATGAACTTATATTTTGTTTGTTCGTTTGTCTTTTTATGTTTATTTGTTTGGTTTGTTTGTTTGTTTGTGTGTTTTGTTTTTGTTTTTGTTATTGTTTTAGATTTTGTTAAAATGACCACATTTTACGCATTTTGTCGCTTGTGATAAATTAATCATTTTATAACTATATATTTACATTAATTGAAGCTAACTGACAGGATTCAATTAACGTGCAAAACTAACTATTACTTCATCGTATTTATATTAAAAAACAGAAATCGTAACATCGCATACCTTTTCATTACTGCTCAATCTATATAGCTTTGTTTCTTGTCTTTTTTTTCAGCAAAATTGTTCATTTTATCGAATTTGCTTAATATTTTGTTCAGACAGTATTCGTGTTCCGAAAATAGTCCGCTATATATATATCACATAGTTTTCTCTTTATAGGCAAACAACTATAATTTAAATAAATGTGGTATAAAAATTTTAAACCAATTTTTTTTTAAAAGTTTATTTAACATTTATACGTCTGGGAGTGTATTCATGAGAAATCTTGTTTTTCATACCTAGGCTAAGAAAATTTCTTAAATTTTAAAAAATAATAAAAGAATTCTGAGCATAAACGGTCTTATGATTGAAACTTACGAAATAATCTTATAAGTAAGCATTGTAGATTTGATGAATTGTTTTAGTTTAAGTAAACAAACAAACTAAGAACTAAGTTTCTTTATGAATACGACCCCTGATCTTAACCTTAAATCTAAATTCCTTTAAAATGACGTCCTGTTGAGTCATACTGCCTTAAGATCTGTTAGACTTTTGACAGAAATAGATTAGTGAACCCGACAATGTAAGAGAGAGACTATATTTATGTCAGAATATGGTAGTTCCGTCTTACCGGAAATTGCGCGAACACAATGCGCATGTGCTATAACTGATAAACATAATTATGTAGGTTAAAGCATACGTCATCATTTACTGACAAAATTGGAAAAGCGGAATGCAGAATATAAGTTAATCGAAAAATACGTATAAAAAAGGACTAATTCATTTACCCGATATATGTCGATATAGAAACAGTACATGTATTTACATGTAAATTTACATACTTTTTATTTGCATGTCATTTGCTACAGATATTTTACAAATAAAAACTACCTTGATATCATATGGACTTAAATGACCTAAAATATTGTTTTATTATATGCCTCGTTTTATTACATGCCTAGCTGAACTACTTTTTAGCGTCGGCAAATAATATTTTTTATGCTTACTTTATAAAAACCAAAATTATGGAGAAACTAAGAATCCGTGAGTTTTTAGTATGTATTACTATTGTAACACGTACATATTTTGAGTTTAATCGTAGCTTGTAGAAACTATGTGGGCATCTGAAAGTTCCTTTTAAACTCTACCGGTATATTTAACATATAAATAAAGTTGGGTAAAAACTTAAAATGTTTTTATTGCAGCCCCGTGATACTCTTAATTTTCTGAAGCACCATTTAGTTACATGTAACTGAGATATTTCTTTTGGCTTCCTTTTTATGAATTTTTCCATTTTTACTTGTTCGGACTGCAAAATGGACATAAAATCACATGCAATGAAAACAACTGGTGATAAAAGTAAATTAAGCATGGAAATGAGACAATTTCTTATACCGGACCTGGTAGCGCAATCGGTAGAATGTCGGCTCCAGGTGCGTGAGGCCCCGGGTTCGAACCAGGACAGAGACATTCAAGAGTCGTAAAAATGATAGTGGTATAGCTCCCTTGCCAACGCTTAAGCAAATAAATGTATAAGGGTAGTTCCACGACTGGTTGGTCCGGTGTCAGAATAATGTGACTGGGTGTGGTATCATGCCAGGTGTTCACGGCATACTATACACAGTGAAGGCAGCACTATACCTGTTTCAGATAACCGAAAACCGAAAACCCAACAAACGAACAATTTCTTATTCAATTATATGAAAACAAATCTGATCAAAAGGGAGATTACCTATACATTTCTTCTGTTCGAAAGTACAGAACTGCCTCCCTTCTAGACTTGGTGGTTGTCCTTAATTCTTCCTACGCTTTTTGCTGTGCTTGGCTATACTTCCCGTTTTTGTGTCTCTTTTTTCCTATCAACTGTAACTGATTAACATAAATATATGCATCATATACTATGTGCTTTACGCGTATAAATTAACCGCTGCAAACAACGCCAACACTGCCAATCAATTAATAATTACCCATAATTTCATTTAAATATTCATCTGTTACAAAGCTTTATACTGTGTATATTTGATCAGGTGTTGCTGTGGATTTCTACGTTACAACATGTGTTACTGCAAAAGATGTTGTTGTTTTTAAATGTTAATAATCGGGATATTATACATCACACTTCATATTTAAGGCTCCATTACGATTGATCGACCATTTTGTTCACAACCTTAATTCCACTCAAAATCTTTACATAATTCAAACAATAAAAATACTATAATAAATAATATTACTTAGAATTGAATTACAGGAAATTAAAATTCCTCAATATCATTACTTTATTATGAGTGTATTAAGGTCATGTTAAATCTGTTTTAATTTTTTAAATTCGTGGATACATTTTAGCTTTGCTATTTATTTTATTGTTTCTTTTTTTGTGTCATTCTTACAAATTCTCACTGGTGCTGCGTCTGCCTCCCTTTCAGAAGGCCAACGCTTGCCGGCAAAGCGTCCACATTCATCTAGATGCGACAGACCTCCAGGGTCCTTCATTAATATGCATTTGAGAGTAAGCTGTCTATTCTTCCTTTGTGCCTTGCCCACAGTCCCCCTTGTCACTCCTTCTCCCCTTTTACTTCTTGTTCTTCTTCTTCTTTGTTCTTCTTTTTCTTCTTCCTCTTCTTCCTCTTCTTTTTTTCTTTTTCTACTTGTTCGTCTTCTTGTTCTTCTTCCTCTTCATTGTTCTTCTTCTTGTTCTTCTTCTTCTTTGTTCTTCTTTTTCTTCTTGTTCTTCTTTGTTCTTCTTCATCATCTTCTTCTTTTTTCTTCTTGTTCTTCTTCTTGTTCTTATTCTTCTTCTTTGATGTTCTTTGTTGTTCTTTTTCTTCTCCATCTTCTTCTTCCTTTTTCTTGTTCTTCTTGTTCTCATTCCTCTTCTTTCTTGTCCGTCTTCTTGTTCTTCTTCTCATTTTTACCTTCGTCTTCTTTGTCTCCTTCTTCTTTTTCTGCCCCCCCCCTTGTCCTTTTCTTGTCCTGTATAATCCTTTTCTTCCTCTTACCATTCTCTCGCATTCTTCATCCTTCTTCTCCGTACTTCTACCGCTTCATCCTTTTTTGTCCTTTCTTCCTCGTCTTATTCTACTTAATTTTACTCATTCTTCTTCAGCTCCTTTTTTCTTCCTCTTTATTTCTTTTTCTTCGTACTTATCTCCAACCATTTGTCTTAATACTATCTCCCTTCTTTTCATATTTTTCCTTTTTTATTATATTTAGTGTCCTCCTCTTTTCCTTTATCTAGACGGCTTAACATTAATTCTATTTCTCCTTTTCTCTTTGCTCACTTTTCCGTTTGTATGTCTATCTGTTCATTGCTGTCTTTTGTTATTATTTAAAGTTGCATTTAGTTTTTTTTTTAAATAAACGTAATTGGCATGCATATACAACAAGAAAATGTCTGCTGTAGAATTACAATTGGAATTATACAATCTTCTATATTACAAAGGTAATAATTCAGTAATGCTATGATTGGCATTCGGGCAGTGGCAAGTTTTATTGACAGTTTAAGAAATTAATATATATATTCTTTTGGTGCCGTAGTAATAACAATCTTGATAAAAAACTAACGATCAATGAAATTTATCATTTTAAACCCTCACCAACGCCATCTATTTCTAAATATTTCAATTAGATATTTAATTTATATTTAAATGTGGTACCCGACAGTTTGGACCAAATTTTTTAATCAAATAACCTAATAAGTTATTGCTAGCTTAAAGAGTCTTGCAAAATGCTGTTCATCGAGGCCCCAAATCTGTTGGAAAATTGAGGCATTACACACCAATGGTCCTTACAATCAGGTGTTTCCAGTCAGTGCCACGCTGCAGAGAGCTATTTTTAAACTAAGAAAACCACATGACATCTTTAATAAGTTTGAGATCGTTTTGTACCGTCATCCGGGTTGTCCAGGCTGACGTCGATATTGATTTTTAGCTGAGATCACGTGCTTATTTATAGATTTGAAAATAATGAACACTTATATTATTATATACAGATAATATTTCGCAATGTGAACAGTCTCACATATAGGTAATGTTCAAAACCGTCTTTACTCAGACTAAAGTATAAGCTTATGCAGAAATTATACATTCCCAGAACCCATGGGTAAATTTTTTTACATGCATTTGGTGTAGGTAATCTGTCGGCTACCACTTTTAATCTATCTTATATTACACTTTCTTCGTATCATTTCAGCCCAGGTCAGCACGCCAATATACCATGGAAGACTACGCCCACCTAAAGGAAGCCCTAAGAAAGAAACAAATAGCTTATAAATCGTTATTAATGAGGTCACAGACGATATAGCATATATTCATTATGAGAGTAACATCGGATCTATACCATGTTGGTTCGAATCCTGGTCGGGCGGAAACACATAGGTATGTCGTCCAGCTGACTAGCCTTGCGCCGCTGGTGATACCCGGACATTTTGTTGAGATCTTCACATGCTAAAAATGGTTGGACGACGAAATTATAGAAGCATTTATGACGGTGCAATAAAACAAACAAACAAACAGACAAAACAACGACAAACAAAACAGAACGAACAAACTGAAAAATGCCTCTCAGTAGAAGCTGGCAAATTTTAAACAAACCAGCAGTTATAGGATAGTCAGAGGGTACTTTTGTCTAGTTGTCAAGACTGCTAAAGAGGGTTTCTATGCGTATAATTCTGTCGCATTTAAGCTAGTGTTCGTTTTATAATTTTATTTAGCCATAGTTATATAGATCATTTGGAAGACTCGATGTCAGGTTATAGTAATTGCATACCGCTTAATTGCATATTTCGCTTACATGTTGAACAGTATCAAACCAAACACCAAATCTTCTGTCGGCTACATGCTGTAATTATCATATTATGTGAACAAATTCATGGGAAAATGTTGATTAAGATATTGTTCTTATATCCATTCTTTTAACGCAGGATTAAAAACTTACTTTTTAGTTTTAATAGTGTGTATTCACTTAATAGCCGACGTTCGCATTTAATACTTATACTGTTTGTACAAGAATGTCTTTGTTCTAAGGTGTAAGCAGATGTAATGTGTAAAACCTGTGTAGATAAAATATCTAATTATTCGGTGCTAATTTGTCTCTGAAAAATGGAGACTTTTGCCAAGCTACGTCTTGCTTGATGTTTCCAAAATTGTCATGAATTCTAGAAAACACGATGTAAAACTGGAAGAAGTATACTATTCATCGTTACTTAATGCCTAGATTGCAACTTAAGTATTTACCTTAACATCCCCTTACTTAAATTAAATAAACCACGAAGTTAGACACTACATATGTAAAGCAAATGGTTCTGTTTCATCAAAAGTCCTAGGAACTGTTTATAGTCAAAAGACCAGTGAGTTATCTTTAGTGTGTTTTTTAGGTCTTAGGTAACGGAGGAAGCAGCAAAGTTATAAATAAATTAAGTCGTACCGTCTATTCGTATGGAGCAGTATTTTTTACATTAAAGCTTATAACGCTATTTTATTAAATAACTCTACGATATTAGAAAAAAAGCACAAGCCACGTGCAATAACACGACGGCCTGCTTTAAAACAGTGCAATTATCAATATCATTTTTTCGGTCCCGGCTGATATAAAGTCCGCATTTGATATAATTTGATTGGCTAATAATGCAGGACCAATAAGTGATTTAGATTTCAGCAAGAAGCTCTGGGAAATGGCAGTCATTTTGTTTTAACTCGGCTTATGTGTAGACGCCGACAGGTTGCATAAATTTATTTAAAAAATATTCCCAGTTTTCAAACATTCACGGCATGAATTTGTAGTGTTTATCTGCCTTCGGCCTTGGGCCAATACGACTGCCCCCGGACAAATAACAGGGCCAATATCAAATCACTAATTTATTAACCTATAATAATAATGCCATTTAAGTTGGTATCCGAGTTTGTCTATATCAAACACATGCAACAATATCGAACCACTGCTTTGGGGACTTTTGGATTGTAGAAATGTATACTACGATTTTAAACACTAGGTGAATTGTTAGATAGAAGTTATCGAAAAGAAATCACCCTGAATGTGTATTCTTACCAACTGTATAAAAAACTCGATAGTGGTCTCTGTTAAAAATAGATATTGACGTCAGAGGGGATTACCAGTTTGACTATACAACGGGATCTCAAATGTAAGTGGTCAGGTAATTTTCTAAGTTAAAAAGAAGCTATCTCTGCAGCGTGGCTCAGATAGGAATACATGTTTGCAATGACGAGTGGTGATTTATGCCTGACTTGCCACACAGATCTAGGACATCAATGAACAGCATTTTACAGGAACTTTTCAGTTAACAATTACCCATTTGTTTGTGTTTTTTTTTTTTGAGAAAATTAATTTTGGTCCAAAATGTCGGATACCACCTTAGTACATGTAGTTTTTTTTTTAATTTTTAAACAGTTTACATATGCAATCTTGTATATTAGGCACCGGCTTCATGAAAAAACCTTAACACATGACTGTACACATGCTAAAAACTGAGCACCATGCGCAACCCTATGCTCAACTCAAAGTCGAGAATGAATATTGAGTACGTACTTAAGTTGTTTTTCGTGAAACCGAACATTTGGCTTACAATATGCTTGAATTATACGTACTGATTGTTAATAAGTCCTCCATTGTGCCGAAAAATTAAGATGAGTATTAAGATTCACAGACAGCGCGTTCGTATGTATATGTAACACATACGCGCGCGCACATCCTCGTGCACACGCACCCCCGCACTCACACATGAACACATCCGCAAACAGACACGCACACACACACACCCGCGTCACACACGCGCACCGAAAACGCATACATAATATATATATATATATATATATATATATATATATATATATATATATATATATATATATATATATATATATATATATATATATATATATATATATATATATATATATATATATATATATATATATATATATATATATATATATATATATATGCAAAGCATCAAAGGAGCCGCAAAAAGTGGAAGTGATAAACAGACATATTTGAAAAGTAAAGCTTTTTATTTGAAAGATTTATAAATCTTGAGAAAAAGGATGTTCAACGTATTTTCCTGCGACTATGGTTTAGTTTAAAACAAAAGAAGCAAACCTCGACACCAAATAATAGGTTTTGCAAGAAAACAAAGTTGCAAAACAGAAATTTCACATGTGCAGCGACCTCATATTACACAAATAGTTATTGTTCAGATAGTATTGTTCTTGAGCATAGAACGTTTTTTTTTCTTTCTCAGTAAAAAATGAATAAATAAAATATAACGTCGTTTACCGAATTAACACCCGTATTTTATCGAGTTAAGAAAGCCCGCAAAGCAAACTCAATCTCCCCATGTGCAGATTTCAGTGAGCATTCCATATATACATAGGCGTCGCGCTCCAGCGCGTCGCCAATGACTGTCTTGCGAAATCTCAAGTGTTTACATTATTCATATTGAGGATATTATGATTGCAAGTTAGTGTCTGATTGCTTCATTATATTTCTTTGGCCCCATAACATTTACTTTGACCCACAACTTATACTGCGAATACAATATATCTTTTGTCAGGTGCATGTACAACTACGCATTTGATTCTTAAAGTCGTTAAAAGGTGGTATCCGACAGTTTGCCCCTATTAAATTCATATTATAATATAGAAATACTGCTTTGGATAATTTGGGAATAATTTATGTATAAATTTATTCTTCAGAATAAATAACTACGATTATGAACACTAATTGAATTGTAATTAATCGCAAAAAACAACAACAACACAATAACTGAATATGTAAATATGAATGTGTATTCTCCCCCTCTGTATAAAAAAACTCTATCGTGGTCTCTGCTAAGAATAGATATCGACGTCAGAGCGAATTACCTAGAAGACTGTATAACTTGATCTCAAAAGTATGTGGTCACGTGATTTTCTAAGTTTCAAAAACAGCTATCTCTGCAGCGTGACTTATATAGGAAATACCTGTTTGCAATGACGAGAGAGGATTTATGCTTGACTGGTCACACAGGTCTGGGGCATCAATTAAAGGTACACATGTATTTTGCAGGGTTTTTTTCAATGACCTCTTTGGTTATTTAAGAAAAGAAATTTTGGTTCAAACTATCGGATACCACCTCTAAGGCTTTGCACGTTTTATATGGCTGCATAAAATAGTCATTCAACAATAAGCTATTTATGTACATTTTTTTTTAACCGAATAAGCTTGTAATAACTGTTTTTGTTAGATAGATAGCTATAGTTTTTGTTTTTCATTTTCAAAAGTTTATATTAGTAGACGTTGTAGATAAATTAAATACTGTTGTTAGAAGTTCTTATGTAAAGTATGCTTCCATATGCCTCTATGAATAAACAAAGGGAACTTTACATTCTGTTGTTTGATTATGTTTATCAACAAGTGTTTTTTATTCAGTGAGTTATTGAGCCAAGACAAAACTCCATGAATCTAAACAGGGAATAGTAACGTGGAACTGTGGTAAAATGGAAGTTTGTCCTTTTAGTTGGTATTCTATGATGTTATCGAATGTTCATCTGCAGATGGAAACAGTGACCTTTATAAATTTGGAATAAATATGAGCTTCAAGTACACTGAATTACATATAGTTAGTTTTTTTCTCGAACACAATAACATGTCGATGACAAATATGTAAATATATGTTGTAACAAAAACACGTTAAAAAGTAAAAAAAAAAAAAAAAAAAAAAAAACATAAAAACACACAAAAAAACAAAACTACAACAACAGCAACAAACAACAACAACACAAAAAAAAAACTTGAGAAAACGTACGGATTTACAGAAGATCATTAAGCGCCCATGAACATATACTTGGATATCTTTTACGAATGTATGTGCTGACCCTTAAATAAACCAGTTGTCAGTCAGTGTGATATCTTATACATATATATAATTCTATCAACAAACTAACATAATAAGTACTCTTACCGTAGTCAGCTAAATAAGATAAATAATCTGGTTTATTGACATTAGCTGGTTCTCGGCAACACCCGAAAAATCCAACGTCTGAAATGGAAATCAGTCATTTGCATAGAAAAAAAACAAACATTTTAACTTTAGTTCTAACATTTGTGTCAATAATGTAAACAAAACAGAAATGATTACTTGGCAAATGGAAGCTGTAGCAAGGACGGATCCAGGAGAAGGAGATTGGTGGACGCACCCCCGAACACAACCCACTCACCCACCCACCCCCACCAACTAGGTAAAAGAGTAGAGTATGAAAACACATACATGTAAGCTTATAAAATACTAAGCTTTGAAAGTAAATTTTGTCTGTGTACTGCTTAGGTCAAAGTATATATCCAGTATTTACTGCGACAAAATTAAATGAATCTTGATTCATCCATCCTAGGATTGATGTAGGTAGCCGGATCACCTCGGCCATTTCCCTTAATGGGACTTTTTTTGAGACAGACGTCAAAACAAAGATGGCAGCTCGGATGACAGCTCACTATAGTATAATGCCTGTAAATCTTCACTTTGTTGCTGCTTCAAATTTAAATCATCCAAGTTTAATATACTCAGCGCAGCAAAGACACAGCTGTCAAACGACGCCATTGTTTATGTTTTGTGCGAACTATATTTTAAGCATATTCTTCCGACTTCCGGCTAACAAAACGATCGTGATTTCTGTAAGTATCCTTGCACCAGATACATCCGAAGGATGACTGTCACGAGGACGGAATTACCCGAGGATTTCCGATTGCAGTAACAGCCTGTAATAACAGTCCTTGTACAGACCTTAGTCACATCGGTTTGGGTAACAACCCCACTCGCAGAATCCTTTCTCAGTTTAGATTTTGCTCAATCTCTAATATTGACTCCAAGAAAACCTATTACAGAGACAGAATGTTACAATTTCTTATTATAATATGCCATCAAATAGGAAAGTATATGATAGAAAGATATTAAAATTAAAGACTAAACATACAAAAAGTCAATTATGTGCATAGTATAAATTAAGCTATAGCAAAATCTTAACTGAGTCAAGTGGGGCAAGGGGTATATTCCACTAAATAAGTCAATTCAGTTCATAAAGAACGTTATTGATACCAGGACGCGTTAAAATACTTGACAACCATCGATTATCTTTTTCTAGGAGAAATGATCCGTGAACGGTAAACGCACATTCAAAAGCATTGAAGTGTTTGTTTAAGAAAATCAGCCCATTCAGTTTATCTAATATGGAGACTTCATACAGTCGGCACTACTTTCAATACATATTGTTTATGGATTTTTGGCATAACTTCTTTAGGCAGAGGAAGTTTCTCTTGTGTTTTCTTAGCTGTTCTTACTGAACTTAATTGTAGAAGGGGTTGTTTATTGGTAAAGCCATCAGTGAGTTATTATAAAGAGAACTGTCCGATTAAAGAACAGCATTCTTTCCGAGCCTGCAACGCCCACTGTCACCTACGAAAAAAAGACGTCAAACAGTTTTAGTATGTTTGTTGAAGTTCTCTGGCGATATAAATTAGTGTTTTCTTCTGTGTGGGGACGAAGAGGCACTTGTCAAAAATGACCTCCGCACATACGTTGTGGTTAAAGGAACGGTGTTCAGAGGTCAATTTTCAAAACATCAAAACATTTTGAATTTGTTTTTTTTTTGTTCATCGCACCGACTCAATTATGGTCAAATTAGCGAAGTAAAGCTTATTATTGGTAGAGAAAGACCCCAGACTTATATCTGGGTAGAACCACCGGCGCACCGCAGGTTAGCTGGAAGACCTCTCCACATGAAAGTTAAGGGGCTGAGAAGTACATGTTAATGATCTATATACTGCCACAATAAGTGTTTAAGTCTGTATAAGAACTGTATGTTCAGTTCGTTGTGCCGATATTACCAGCGATCTTTGTCGTTGATTTTACTAATACAGATCAAAAATTGTCATGCGAGAACCGACTTTGCCAGAAATGGGCAATGCCAAAATGATTCCTAAAACTCCGAAAATCTGAATATTTGGATAAATCCAACTAAAGTAAAAAAAGATTTTTAGAAGTGTAATGACCGCAGAGGTAGATAAAAATATAAGCGCTTTAAACCTGTCTCGCTGCTGGCTAACCCATTAGCGACGTGGTTTAAGCGGTTTTCAAAACTGCGCGGTTAAGCAACTGTTACTGTAGTTGGTGTACGGATGGGTGACCGGCAGAGAGTGCCGGCCTGCGTTACAGAAGCTTCCTATGGACATCATATCAATATTGATTAAATATTGATTTGAATGAAAAATGTGTGGAAAATCGTAAATATAAAATGATATGCATAAGCACTTACTTAAAGTGCTAATGTGTATACATACACGCATATGTAAGCGCTACAAAGCTACTTGACCTATACAATGACGTCATTATGATCGTTTGAAGTGAAAATCTTGACATTATGTACTTACCATTTACATCTTCCAAACTTGATACTGTATTTTTCTTTCCTTTTACTTTCATCCACTTTCTCATTTTTGTGTTACATGCACAGCTAACAGGAATGGTGAACAGAGGCGGGTCTTTTCCTGGCCTATATATTAAACATATTCTTCGCAATGTGAAAGCAACAATCACATAATTTCATCTAAATTAATCATTTATAGTAGAAACAAGTCTTGTATTTAAAAATACATGCTTGTTGTAGAAATTCACTTAGGCTGGAAAATATTCTCCTTTTGCTCCAAGTGGATTTTTATGGATTATGATTAAATGTTAATTAAACAATTACGAATCTTTAAAAACCCTCATCCTCAGAAGATTTTTGTAGGTCTAGTTTATGGATATCATAAAAAGTATAATTTAATACATGTTAAATTTCAATTATTACGTTCATCGGGTGCAAATTAAAGAGACCGCTGCCTTTAAGAATGGTGTTGGTTCCAAGACACATGTGAAATTTCTTTTATTCCTTTGTTCGAGATCCATACAAGTGTATTAAATTTTAGTTCCAAAACTATGACACAAATACAATGCCTTTCAAAAAAAGCCATATAGATGTGCCTTTTAAGACAAGCTTAATAGTTCTGTCTCCGAAACCAGGCCATAGAGATGTGCCCCCACCCCCACCCCAAAGAAAAAGCCATATATATATATATATATATATATATATATATATATATATATATATATATATATATATATATATATACCTTCCAAAACAAGCCTTATAGATGTCCCTCCAAAATAAACCATATGGATGTGCCTCCCAGAACAATCCATAAAAATGCGCCTCCCTAAACAATCCATACAGATGTGCCCCGCAAAACAAACCACGTTCTTGTGCCTCCTCAAAACAAGCCATGCAGATGTGCCTCCCCTAAACAAACCATACAGATGTGCCTCCCACAACAAACTATATAGATGTATTTCCCACAACAAGCCATATGGATGTGCCTCACAAAATAAACCATATAAATGTGCCTCCCAAAGCAAACTATATAGATGCGCCTCCTACAACGAACCATATAGATGTGCCGCCCACAACAAACCATATAGATGTGTCTCCCACAACAAACCATATAGATGTGCCTCCTACAACAAACCATATAGATGTGCCCCGCAAAACAAATCACATTCTTGTGCCTCAAAAAAAGACAAACCATGTAGATGTACCTCCCACAACAAACAATATATATGTGCCTCCCAAAACAAGCTATATAGATGTGCCTTTCAAAACAAACCATATAGATGAGCCTCCCAAAACAAACCATATAGATGTGCCGCCCACAACAAACCATATAGATGTGCCGCCCACAACAAACCATATAGATGTGCCTCCCACAACAAATCATATAGATGTGCTGTCCACAACAAACCATATAGATGTGCCGCACACAACAAACCATATAGATGTGCCGCCCGCAACAATCCATATGGCTGTGCCTCCCAAAACAAACTATATAGATGTGTCTCCCACAACAAACCATATAGATGTACCTCCCACAACAAACCATTTAGATCTGCCTCCCAAAGCAAACTATATAGACGTGCCTCCTACAACAAACCATATAGATGTGCCCCGCAAAACAAATCACATTCTTGTGCCTCCAAAAAAGACAAACCATGTAGATGTACCTCCCACAACAAACAATATATATGTGCCTCCCAAAACAAGCTATATAGATGTGACTTTCAAAACAAACCATATAGATGAGCCTCCCAAAACAAACCATATAGATGTGCCGCCCACAACAAACCATATAAATGTGCCGCCCACAACAAACCATATAGATGTGCCTCCCACAACAAATCATATAGATGTGCTGTCCACAACAAACCATATAGATGTGCCGCCCACAACAAACCATATAGATGTGCCGCCCGCAACAATCCATATGGCTGTGCCTCCCAAAACAAACTATATAGATGTGTCTCCCACAACAAACCATATAGATGTGCCTCCCACAACAAACCATTTAGATCTGCCTCCCAAAGCACACCATATAGATGTGTCTCCCACAACAAACCGAATAGATGTGCTGTCCACAACAAACTATATAGATGTGCCGCCCACAACAAACCATATAGATGTGCCGCCCGCAACAATCCATATGGCTGTGCCTCCCAAAACAAACTATATAGATAAGTCTCCCACAACAAACCATATAGATGTACCTCCCACAACAAACCATTTAGATCTGCCTCCCAAAGCAAACCATATAGATGTGTCTCCCACAACAAACCGAATAGATGTGCCGCCCACAGCAAACCATATGGATGTGTCTCCCACAACAAACCATATAGATGTGCCGCCGACAGCAAACCATATAGATGTACCGCCCACAACAAGCCATATGGATGTGCCTCCCAAAACAAACCATATAGATGTGCATCCCACAACAAACCATTTAGATGTGCCGCCCACAGCAAACCATATAGATGTGTCTCCCAGAACAAACCATATAGATGTGCCGCCCACAGCAAACCATATAGATGTGCCCCCTAAGACAAACCATATAGATGTAAAAACCGCATATTACAAAATAAGCAAAATGGAATTAAGCTATTCAGTCCTAAAAAGTAGATGTAAGTCATATGACCCTTAAGCTTTTTCCTCCCTTTTAAAATGTTGACATCAATCGCCATGATTCCGTAGCTCATTGAATTCCCCAGCATATTTCATTTCAATGCCCCGACCAATGCTATTTCATCAAACACCATGCATTATATTCTCAAGTTCTCTACCATATGCGTTTGCCTTCCTTTGTAATATAAATATGGAAATATGACAAAGGCCTATGGGTATTGCAACAGATACCAAACTGTGAATAGGCACAGGACAAATGTATTCACATGCAAGCCGAATGTAAAAGTAAGATGAAATATGTGACAAGTCATTTAACAAAAAAGAAAAAAAAACTCGACAATTAGGGCCAGTTAAGTCACGATATAGTCTGGTAAAACCCTACTCGCTTGCATTGACCCGTTGTATTTGCAAAAAAAGGACACTTCAGATGGTCCATAAATATGCTTTCACCAAAATAAGTTTGTTTATAATCGGATATCTTTCTATTCAAACGTGTATGAAGAGTACACATTGTTTATCTCACATTCTCCATTTTCCTCAGATTTTTTGCTCTTGGAAAAATATCCTCAGTAAATATTTAACAACACCTTACATCAATGAGAGATGACATTTGTTTGCCAATGGACAGGTGTACGCGGATTAATGGTTAGTGGAAGGTGCCGGGTGGTAATCATTTCAAATGTTATTTTTATCTTTTCCCATAGATTATTATTTTCCAAATATTTTATATTTAATTGTCAAAATGCCGTGCCCTTGTATCTTTTATAAATGAGTCTATAAATCAATTAAGTTACCTAATATCATGGTGAAAATTATTTTGTGCGTAGTGTAATTACCTTATTATAAAAAATTTTTTTCGTAGTATAAAAATCTACATTAAACTTCTTCAGTGTTCACCGAGTATCTAGAGAATGTTTGTATTATTTACATTGTTTTCGATATAAGAAATATAGAAATTAAATTAATGTTCAGTGTAGTGCAGATATTGTTCTCATTTTAGCTGACTAGACAATAGATGCTGATATAGCTTGGGATATCAAAGATGCTATAGTTTAAAAAAAAATATGCGGACCGTAGGCAAAAATAGGAAATCGCAGCTGTTCGGTGAACTTTTTCAGCGAAAAGAATCGAGTATGCTGCATTTAAGCGTGTTGCTTGCAATTCTACAGTGCATGCAATCGGAACGCCTCGGATAATTCACGAATCATCTCTCGGATGTATTTAGGTAGTCGGATCACCTCGGCCATTTTCCTTGATGGGACTACTTTTGAGACATACGTCAAAACAATGATGGCAGCTCGGGTGAAAGCTCACTACAATACGATGCCTTTAAAACTTCAATTTGTGGCGGTTTCAAATTTAAATCATCCAATTTTAATTTACTCTGCGCAGCAGACACGCAGCTGTCAAACGATGGCATTGTCTTGTTTTGTGCGAACTACATTTTAGGCATATTCTTCTTCCGACTTCTGGCAGACAAAAAGATCGCGATTTCAGTAAGTATCATTGCACCAGACACATCCGAGGAATGATTGTCCCGAGGACGGAATTACCCGAGGAGTTCCGATTGCTGTGCAAAGAAGAAATTAATAGGAATAAGCAGGTCTTGTTTAACAACAAAAGATATATCGATGTTAACAATGCTGCTTTTATCTACAAAGATCGAAGCAGCAGACCATGAAGGAGAAACTAAGCAACAGAAGGTCTAAATCCCCATCAGAGTTACGGTTCAATATTCTCACAAATTTTGGAAATAAACTTACAGTGCACATTAGTGTTTACTTCCCCCAGATATGAATCTTCCTTCATGCACATGCTCTCTTTGGTATCTTTGAGGTCTCACATCCGTGTTCCTTTTTTAAATAATTTTAATTTTTAATTGTTAATTACTGTCAAAATTACATTTAACTAACATGTTTATACCTACCGCCTAGTGTTAGTCTAGCTTGATTTAAGTGTATGCTTGAATTGTCATCGAACCTTATTACAATTGATATTCATAAAAACACAATTTTAAAACGAAAAAAACACAAAAGGTATTTTTTACAGTAACACAGAACAGCCGGCGATAAGTTCATTGTCAAAACGCTACAAAAATTCACTTTGCAAAATCTCTTTTTAGCCCAAAATATAAAGATAGAAATGTAGGAACAACCCCATATGATATTGTACATTGCATCTTTACCATTTTATATTGATAAGCTTTTATAATGTAAATTCTGCAAACTTAATATTTAAATAAAGAAGAACGACAACATGAACACAGTTTTATCATTTATTAAACAGAAATAGATAATTCTCAAGTTCATGTTCTTATTACAATCTGATATACAGATTATAGTTTCGACATATATCTGCAATATAAGCAAGAATGTATTTCGAAGACACAGAGTAAGAAAGCATGTTTAAATCTAAATCAACAGCTAAGGGCAAAAAACAAAAAACAAAACAAAAAAAAAACAACAACATAAAAATTAGAGTTTCAAAAAAACTAGTAACATTGAATGTCATTGTGAATTGTCTCCCTTAACGCAAGTATGTCCTTTTATTGGGATTTCTCGGTTGTTATGCCTGTACTGTAACCTTTGCAGTATTTTTTTTACATTTGTTTTTATATAAGGGTACTCAGTTTAACAATTATTTACACAGATTTTCATAGTCTTCTGGAAATGACGAAACGTCTATAAGTTCTTTAGAAAATGCTGCACCAAAATGTATGCAACATTAAGAAATTACGCTATAACTAATTACAATCTCAAAAGAAACCAGCGATAAAGTGTAAAGGATTCCAAATAAAGGGGCACACTTTCTATTCGGATTTCCTCGAATCGAATCTGACAAGGAGATACAATTTTATTTTCGCCAATGTTGCCCAATAATGAGGTGGTAGATAGCATGTTGTATTTGCCATAAAAGCACATTTAATTTTGTGTCAGCATTTGAACTTCATTCCATCGTAGATCATGTAACTATAATAGGACTAGGCATGAACATTTGATTAATCTCAGAAGAAATGTCGTTATATAGCCGCTATTATCAAAATTGATTGATTATAACACACATTAATTACATCAAAAGTAAATATAAAAATATCTGAACAATATGAGATAAAGTTCATTAAATAATCGGTAAAAATATAAAATAAATCAAGAAAGCAAAAAGTGTTAAAACTGCAAATAAAATGGAATCATGTAGGGAAATGTATGACATGTAGTATGTATTAATCAGTAATATGCAAAATTTAAAAACAAAAAGTAATTTTAGCAATAAGAAGTAGCGAAGGGTGACATATTTTCGTTACCAAAGTAGTTTTCATAAACATTTTTTACTTTGAAAAGAAACAAAAACCAACGTAAAGATACTTGTATGATATATATCTGGTATTACGAAAATGGATACATGTATATTTATCAAGATGTCAATTAAATATTATTCAAGGTTATGAACCTTTGACAATAATTAAACTCTGATTCCATTTTAGGTAAGTGATATCATGCAGGAATGTTCACTTTCACGAAAATAGAATTTAATAATTTTGACAGTGCCGATGTTTATTGTTGTTGTTTTTTCTCAGTAAAACTACATTTGATATCGTAAATCTAGAATAAAAGGGGCATGAACATTATATGTGGTTTAGATATTAACGACTGACAGGCTAAATCACTTAGCTACGGACTACTGTCAGGTATAAGGATAACTTTCACCAAAAAATTAACGTGAAAATAATTTTCATTTTTCGCCAAAACTCAGTTTTTGTGTTTGTTTTTGAAATACATTGCAGCGACCATTTATGATCATTATAGCAACGTCCAGCTTTTTGGCGGATGAAGACACCCCGTCACATGTCTGGGTAGAACCACCGGCACACCGCAAGTCACCTGGAAGATCGTCTCACATTCAGTCCTTCGCCCCGAACGGGACTCGAACCCACGCGGTGAGAGGCTAAGCAGTCAGAGGAGTTACAAATCGGCGACTCTACCACTACGCCACGGGCGCCCCCTACATAGGTGTAAGATTTAGCCCAGGAGTCGGTACTCGACCTTTTTTTGCCCAGATTATCACTATAAAAAGATTGAAATACATTGATTAATTATTTTTGGCACCAAACTTTTACTTTCTTCATAAAAAACTTGAGAAGTTATTACTAAAATGAGTTTTATAAATTAAAATAATCACCTCAGGCAAATACAATTGCAAACATACGTATTAGAAAAACTTAAATATGTAGATAAAATATGGCATAAACTATAGTCTTATTTAATTCGCTGGAATGTTAGTCAAAAAAGACAAAAAATAAATAAATGGAATTCATAACATATCGTAATTGTAACAGATAAGAAAATAATGAACGAGACTTTTCGCACCGAAACAGTGAATTGAAAAACGCCGTAAGATTGCGATACACAAAGTTTGTTTGTAAACATGTTAAACATATAGAAACACCTTCCCTGGAAACACCATCACCTTCTTCCTTGTTTATAATTAGTCTATTCAAAGGTCTGCATATCCATCCGGAATTTATAGTGACCCTGTCATGTTGCCTAAGACAGAAATAAAATAAACATAAACACATTTTTAACATCATTAACAATATTTACATAATCTTGAACTCATAAACATACATTTTTGTAAACATAAATATACTTATAAATCTATTAAAACACAGATATAAAAAAAACAACTTAATTGTGCAGACATTAACACACTTAAAAACCATTAACGTTCTTACGTGAAAATATATCTTTATGGAATTAAACACATTTTTGCATTTAATTTTGGATTTTATTGCACACCGACACTTGATAGGTCATACGGCGCCGAAACACATTTTTGTACCCAGGCCTGTATTCACCAACAACTTTTAATTAAGAACTCCTCAAGTCATGGATTTCAATCCACAATATCTTCATTATGTATTTAGCTACATGACTGTATTTTTGCATGCAACTTTAAATTTGCTACTTTCAGCTTCAAATCATATTGAAACTTCATAATTAAGCTTATTTTTGTTGGTATGAAAATTGTGACTTGAACTTAAGTCATGACTTAGGCTAAAGATTGGTTGGTGAATAGAGTCGGGCTCTAGAGTCAGGAGCGGATCCAGAAAAGTTTGGTGGAGGGGTGGGGGTTAATCAAAATTCATTCAACTTAATCGCAGTAAATACTAGATATATACACAGGGACCCTAACTTTGACCTAAGCAGTCAACAGACAAAATTTACTTTTAAAGCTTATATTTTTAAAGCTAACGTGTATGTGTTTTCACAACTCTTCTCCTTTACCTGGTTGGTGAGAGATGGGGAAAAACATCCCCTTTCCCTCGTGGATACATCCCTGTCTAGAGTCACTTACTCAAGACCGTCTCTCCATTCACACGCGTTGAACTCTTAAACACACATTCCAGTGGATTAATCCTTTGTGATCATAGAAACGAGTTTCTTTGCATCAGCACGCTTTTTGAACTGATAGACACGTGTTGCTGTGCTTTATCACACTTTTGTACATTTGTAATTATTTACACAAAAATGTAAAAATTAACATACTGTTGTAAAGATCTTTTTTTCAAACACAACATCGACAAGAGCACTTGGAGAATCCTTCAACAGGCCTTCACAATACCACATTATGGATTGTCAAAAATAATTATTTTGATCAAAAGATAAAAATAACTACAGACAAACAAGAAGTACATCAAGAAACAAAACAAATCTTGCAAACTGCAAAAAGAAACTTGCAAATGAGCTAACAAATTCAATTTTAATTTGAAAACTTGACCCCTCCCCAGACCCCCCCCCCCTCACCAAAACAAATAATACTCTTATAAAACTTCTACATTTGCGTGATGCATTGTGGTGAAAATTATCTTTCTTTTATGAGATATCCCTAGTAAATGCAAATTTTCACACACACATTTGCCAGTTCGTTTAAAATGATTTTTAACATGTGTGTTTAGCAAAATAGATTGCATGCGACATATAAAATGGACAAAGTCAGACATCAAATAACGTTTTAAACGTGCTGTCTGAAAGACGCTATAGACTTTGTATTTGTTAGCGTATAATTTTTCCGAGTTTTTTTGTGTGTGTGATCGTACCTGTGAAACAAGATGGGGCAATGATTAACGTAGATCGCTTACCTGAGTGCCATAGTCATTTTGTCAAAGTTAGCAAGGAATTGAATCGATTTTTAACGGACCAGAGTAATTGTAATGCAGGTACACAAGATCAATTTTGACAATCAGAATCAATTTTTACTTCATGGCCATTTATGGAAAATGGCCACCCTGATGGAGGCCATGCTTTTAACGGATCAAATATCTCTAGAGAGTCTTGATTACAGGGCCACCCAAGTTTAAAGTAAAGCAAATATCAGGACGCTATCTCTTGTAGTTTTTGACAATAAGATTTTCAAAAAAAAATCTATATAACAATATTTGGAAAATGGTCACGCTCCTGGCAGTCATGTTCTCTGATGGTTCAAAGTTCTTTGAACAATCTTGATACAGGGCCAGACTAGAAACATGTCTAACAAAAATCAAGGCGCTAGAAAATGTCTAAGTTATCCTGTATAGCTTCATATGGAAAATGGCCACACCCATGGCATCCATAGTTTTTTTTTTGGTATATTAAAATTCTTAGAAAATAAAATGCGATACATGACCACCCAATACACATATCTACAAAATATCAAGGATTTAGCTCTTGTAGTTTTTGACACGAACCGTTTCAAAATTTTACTTTCCAACCCTATAAGGAAAATGGCCACGTCCCTGGAAGCCATGTGCTTTAATGGGTCAAAATGGGTCAACAACTTTTTGGCCCTCCTGCCTGCTAAAAATTCTGAAGAAGATTAGTTGACGGGCGCGTGACGCTTGCTACGTGATGCTGGACGATCAATATAGCTCACCGTGAGCATGTGTCCAGGTGAGCTTAAAAAAATAATGCTTAAGTGAAGTAAAAACATACACTTGTTAGATTATTGTAATAATCACGTATTACAACCTAAACAGTGGAAAACGATTGTCTTAAAAGATCAAACAAGGAAATTAATATTCTACATAAAGTCATGATCTACAAAAACGTAGTAAATAAGGGATTTCATATGCATTCAGGCAAAAAATCGACCACTGAAAACAAGAAAAGATCATCGATGTTCAAAATATATATGTTGACGACACTTAATGCAGCTCTCAATAAGCGATTCTAAATCTTGCTCCCAAAGGGGGCATTCAAGTTAAAAACAAATGAACAAAGCCGGGACTATTATTTTCCCAGAGTTTAACAGGTTAAAACAGTAAAAGGTACCCTAAGTCCAAACATCAATTTCCATCCGATTTTTCAAGAAAATCATTGACTATCTCAATCCCAGTTCTGGGGTGTTGTCGCCAGTTGTCTTTACCAATACACACTTCCGGTCCGCGCCACCATTTCTCCAAATCCCGGTAAGTATGAGATTCTCGCGTGTTATCGTGCAGCATTGCGCATATCCGGCACCAGAAAAACGTATTTATTAACCGGCCGGTTCCTTTCCATTGGAAATATTCATTGTATTTGTTGTCGTTTTGGTCCAGTTCATGCAGATATTCTGCCAAGGCTTTTGGCGACTCAAAATCATCCACGTGAATGTAGGAATGATAAGGAGCCGCACGCGCATAGTCTTCCGGAGCAGCACCCATGACGATTGGTATGACGTCATGTCTGAAATATGAAATGTCATCAATTACGTCATATTTTTTAAGGTTTTGAGATTCATGGGAAACGTTACGTCTTGAATAAAATACAGTTGCCTATAGCGAAAAGATCACGCAGCCAAGGAATCATGCACATATTAATTCCAATGCTGCGGCTTGTATTTGTAGCATGCAGTTGTCAACATGTACAATTATTCTGATATTAGGCCTATATGGGAAGCTTTGGAGCATAGCGATTTAATGTTATATTTTGAAACGTCCTTGCTGGGGTAGAACCACTGGCACACCGCATGTAAGCTGAAGGTATTTTCCACATTAAGTCCCTAAGTCGACAGAACAAGCAATAGCCTGAAACTAGACTTGGCATTTACTACTCTATTATCTCTATTTATGTCACCATCTTATTTACTTTGAAGAACGATACATGTCAACACGTAAAGTGGTCGACTAAGATTTCCGCATACTTCCACAACTAGCAACAGAACTATTCCCAAGGCTAGATAAAGTTTGCATTAATCAGCGCTTCTTTCAGTAATCCCTAATCCCTTTCAGTTTAAAGTCCGATTAGAAAGGTGTCCTTTTTGCATCACGGGGAGACCAACGAGCTAAACAAGCATGCAGACATTCTTAGCCAAGGGGATCCGAATGCGTTACCTTTGTATTGGTGTATACGGCGCTTATAATCATATTAAATTCAAATCCTGATTAGAATGGGGTCCTTTTTGTGAGATTTGAGCTTGCTAACAATTAAGGCAATACAAGAGGTGGGAACGGAACATCCAAGAGGTTGGGAACTCCATGTACAGTAAATTATATTTGTCATCCACACCTCATTTATATTAACCAAGTTTACATCACCGCAGTGACATATTTGAACACAACTTGCTAAGTGGTCTGTGTATTTAAACACAGTAAGAGTGAAGCGTACACCGTGATGACCGTAATTGTTTTTTGTGATGTATACAAGGCAAATAAAGTCATCAGTCAAAATGCAAGTTAAGGTTAATACGATTAATTTGAATTCTCTTAATTTTTTTCATGCGAGCCTTTATGACAATGAGCAAAATAATTGTCCTCCATCATTATATTGCACATGTAGTACCTGTATAAATGTTTAAGATCAGGGAAATGTGAATGAAATGCAATATATCGATAACTAGAACTGTGACACGAATGTCTCCAGCTTTTGGTTTCACAAATATCAAGAACGATAATTCCGCATAAATTTTATGGAAATTAAAAATAGTCTCCCTTGAAATGTTTTTTTTTTTTTTTGATAGCAAAATGCTCAAACTCAAAAAAAAAAAAAAAAAAGAAAAGAAGAAATTCTCACTTTTTCGTATGTCAAGGGACTTTACACTATTAAAAACTAGATTCTTTACTCCCTTGTGGGTAGGTATTTAGTATGAACTAGCTGCAGAGAACTTTAGAGTTTTCCATCTTTTAAACGTTTGAAAAAACACTTTAGACTGAAACATGAGCATAAAATGGAAACTTATTAAAATGAGAATTAAGTAAATAGCTCGAACGTTTTCTTTAAAATGAGAAAATTAAAAAAAAAGTATTATACATGTATTACTTATATTAAGTATATGAAAATACATTCTCACAAGGGAGACAACTAATACATTTCTTTCATTTCGAAAATAGGGAATATGAATTGAATCCGTCAAGTCCTTAAGATATTTTTGATCGAAAAGAACAATAGTCGCGACGCGTCTCTATGGAATGCTCACTGAAATTTGCACATGGAGAGAAAGTCTGTTTTGCGGACTTTCATAACCATGGTAAATAAAATACGGGTCATAATTCGGTTCATGAAGTTCTTATATTTATTTTTATTTTTTTTTAACATGTATTTGAATCAAGGAAACTGTCTGATATCATCTCTAATTAAGTATAAAAATGTCAGTCACAATTTATGTTAAATTTGTTTTAATCGTTTGCGTCGCCTTTGATACGTCGCATCAACAGATTTCTTACATATATTTGCATCCGGTCACGTGACATTGCGGGTTGAGGAAAAATTGCGCTCTCCTCAAAAAGTTGTTATTTGTGGTATTAAAGATCATAAATTGTACCAACACATAGCCACATGGTTTTGTGAACAACAATTTCGCTGAAGTGAAGTTTTGGATCGTTATTCTTGGTGGTTAGTGTGCACATGTCTTATTGTTTTCTCCTTGGTTAAAGGTTAGACACCACTAAATAAGTTTGTTCTGTATTCTATAGTGAATCGCGAAAAGATGGAAAATAATTGCACCATGACCAAGTTATGATGGACCCCCATAACCATATATAGGTGAAACGAGCTATTTATTGTCTATCAGATAGACCAAGAAATAAGGCAACTTTTGCAACTTGTAAAAAGGTTCAGCTTCATAGACAGCGCATATCGCCAAATTGCCAGTCGGTAACCGCCAAATTTCATTAAAATATGTACTTCCTGTAAAAGTGGATCAGTCCATTACTGTGCATAGGGGTTAAAGACTTTTGCTTTCTTTTAATTCTACATTGTTTAAGCTTTCTTTTGATACCAAAAGGTTCAGATTACCTTCAAAATAGGAAATTTAATGCCAAAACATAGCAACAGACTGGATCTTGGCATGTGTTGTATTGTGATTGTTGTGATTTTGTTGTGATTGTGTTGTGATTCTCGAGATCAACCTCCAAGTCTAGTATTGACTCATCTCGCCCATCTATCAGCGCACACGTAAGTCCCTAGAAGCAATCAAGAACTTGTATCGTACCTTTGAACCAATTGGTAGTTTCGCCTTCTGTTATTAATTGACAATTCTACGATTAACATGTAAGTTCCTAACGGGTTTTCTCGTGCCTTTCAAGTGCTATAGCATCATCCCGTCATTCTACTGATTCGTTCTGACTCGTGCTGACTGCTTGCCAGTTGTGTCTCTGTATATCATACAACGAGACTGCATTGTTTTATTGTTTTGTGTTGTAAATTAAAGTATCTACACGTCATATAAAATGGCAGCATCAACTCCAACACAGAAACGTGTACTTTCATCCAGCAGCACGCCTAGCCCTTCAACTATCAATCCATCCAAGCAAGTTAAGGGTTCCGCTGATTGTAGTCATTCCGATACCTTAATACACTCCATCATGCAGGTAATACGGAAGGAGCACAAATCTGCGATCAGTGAGCACATTAATACTTCAGTCAAAGAAATGACTCAGTCAGCAGCCGACATAATATCAGCCTCCATCCACGATGGTATGTCTACCATTGAATTTGAAAACAAGCAGTTAGAGGATCAAGTCACCTTGCTTACATCTACAATTTCTCAACTCGAGTCAGCTAATTGCACCCTCAGTAGGCAAGCTGATGATGCGGAACAATATTCTCGACGCTCCTGCTTGATGATTTCTGGGCTTCCAGAGTCACCTGGGGAATCTACGGATAGTATTGAGCTCAAGATAGCCCAGCATTTTAATGTGGATCTTTCTTTGATAGATATAGAGCGTTCACACAGAGTGCGCTCCAGAAAAGCTACTGAAGCACATGACCTTACACGTTCAGCGGACATAATTGTCAAATTCGTGTCGTACAGATTAAGAGCAGCCTTCCTCCAATGCAAAGCCAAACTGAAAAACAACTCGAAATACAGAGGCGTATACATTAACGAGGACATCACACGGTCTCGAACTGAGGTTCTCCGCGCTGCCAGGGATCTTGTCCGCAGAAAGTTGATTCACAGTGCATGGACCTACGATAGTCGTTTATTTATTAAAGTGTCCATCGATGCCAAACGTCGCCTAGTCTCCTCACTTGAAGATCTGAACCGAGACACTATGAAGTAATGTGTCCTAGGATGCGACTCCAGTCACTACTTCCTATTCCACCGGCTCATTTTGTGCATAAACCAACAACAAATAGTCGACATCTGACCAAGTCCCTGTTTTATTTCACGTGTTGCATATCATTTTTAATACACTCTTAAAACACAATACGCAGACGACCTACCGGCCAGTCGTTAACATACCCGACTTTTAGACACTGACTATCCTCCCATCGTGACACCAACTCCCCGTGCTGATCGTGTATTGACCCATTATATAACTGAACTTGCACCACACAGTGTCGACGACCAGTTCAGCCCAAATCCATCGGTTCCCCTGTATATTTTGCATGCAAATGTTGATACAAAATACGCGAATCCCTTCAGCCTTGTCTGATGTGTAGCTTAAACATGACTAGGTGGCCACAAGCCTATCTGTCTCAAATGGTGTATTATAATTCGTTGCATACGTTGACAACAAAACGTACTATATTTTGTATATACTATACTATGTCCTTCTTAGTTTCACGTCACCTAAACATAAATCGTTTTATCGAGAGATATGGAAATATGAACAAGGGGATTATGATAAGCTTCGTTCAGATATAGGGCTATGCAACTGGGACATGTGCAAAGATGAAGATATTGATGTCTACGCAACAAATATCACGAATCGAATATTATACATTGCCAAAAATAAAATACCTAATAAAATGATTAGAATTAACCTTAATGACTCTCGATGAATAACTTCTGAAATTGAAGGTAATATTATTAGGAAGCGTATACGCCTTTACAGAAAAGCCAAAATTACACAATCTATGCATTGCTGGCAACGTTTCGGTATATAAGAAACGAATTTATACCTCTTATTCTTAAATCAAAAACTGAATACTACATTAAAAAGGCAGAAAAGTTAAAAAATTATGAACCATCATCCAAAGAGTTTTGGAAAGATCTTAATTCATGTATACATGCCTCATCCAAGTAATCAATTCCACCACTCCTAGACCCAAGTACCAACAACCCTACATCAAATGATTACGATAAAGCTAATTTACTTACCAATTTTTTCTTAGTCAGACAATTACTGATAACAACTATAAGCCCATACCATCAGACATAACCCAAATGAAAAGAAAAAGATAGAACATATATCATTAAATCCTCGGGAAGTAGAGGAAGTCCTGAAGTCATTACCACTAGGAAAAGCTGTAGGGCCAGATGGCCTTAACAACAAAGTATTAATTGAAGCATCTAAAGAATTATATTTCCCTTTGTGTGACTTTTTTAACAAATCATTACAGCTAAGTAAAGTACCCAGTAAATGGAAAGAAGCGAACAATACGCCAGTATTTAAGAATGGTGACGCCTTTTTATCTATCAACTACAGACCTATATCACTGCTTAACACACTTGAAAAGGTGTTTGAACGTCTTATCTATAAACACACATTTAACTATCTTAAAGTCTGTCACTTCTTTACACCTCATCAATCTGGATTCTTACCAGGTGATTAACCTGTAAACCAGCTAACTTTTATTTATAATAACTGCTGTAAAGCCCTTGATGATGGTCTGGAGGCTAAACTGCATTTTTTTTTATATTAGTAAGGCCTTTGACAAAGTTTGGCATAAGGGTCTACTAGTCAAACTGAGTTCTGCTGGGATAAAAGGGCGGCTCTTGTCCTGGTTTGCTGATTATTTGACTTTGCGGCGGCAAAGAGTTGTTCTTCCTGGTGCTATCTCGGATTGGTTTACTATTAAAGCAGGCGTCCCGCAGGGATCTATATTGGGACCGATGCTTTTTCTTATTTATATTTATGATGTTGTTGATGGTATTGAGTCCAATATTAATCTCTTTGCGGACGACACAAGTCTTTATTATATTTGCCAGGATGCAGAAACTGCTGCAAAAACCATACAAAATGACATAAATAAAATACACGTATGGGCTAAAAAATGACTGGTTAACTTCAACCCATCTAAATCAGAATCACCTATAATATCCCGAAAAAGAACATCAAACCATCCTCCTTTAGCAATGTACGGTCAAATAATCCCGGATGTTTCTGAGCATAAGCATCTTGGCGTAATCTTGTCAAAGGTTTGTTCATGGAACTCTCATATTAATTATATAAAATCAAAAGCTTGGCAGCGTGTCAACATTCTATGTAAATACAAATTTACACTGGACCGTAGGGCACTAGAAACTATTTATTTTTCATATATCCGACCTATTCTCGAATATGGTGATGTTGTCTGGAGCAATTGTGTAGGATATGAATCTGAACATCTAGAAAATATCCAAAACGAATGTGCTCGTATTGATTCTGCTTCCACTAAATTTGTCAGTAAAAATGCATTACACAGCGAAATCGGTTGGGATCCTCTTTGTGACAGAAGAAGAAATCACTGTTTAGTTTTGTTTTATAAGATACTGAATGACCTTACTCCTGATTACTTGTCCTCATTAATCCCTAGTAGCGTCTCGAATGCCCGATATCAGTTACGCAACAACTATAATGTTGCTGGAGTATTTGCACGAACAACTTCATATTTAAGTCATTCCTCCCTTCTGTAATACGTGAGTGGAATAATCTATCACCTGATATACGTTATGCTCCAACACTAAATTCGTTTAAAGAAAAAATAAGTACAAATACAGTTAAAGCTCCGTTATTCTTTTACACAGGAAATAGACGAGCTCAAATTTTAAACTCACGGCTACGAACATAATGTAGTTTACCAAAACACCACCTCGTTCGTAAGGGAATTGTACCAAATCCACTGTGTAGATGTGGTAGTGTAGAAACTAACCAACACGTCTTTACCGAATGTCCATTATACTCCCAACAAAGGCTAGCCATGTTCAAATCATTGGAAAACTACAACATCAATATCCATACCCTTTTATTTGGAAATGTTCACATGACCCTGAGTCAAAACTATGCCGTTTTTCATATTGTTCAGAATTACATCTCTGATACTAAAAGATTTGAAATGTACGATATCAACCAGTAGACACGGTAGACCCCTCCGTCTCTCTCTCTCTCTCTCTCTCTCTCTCCTCTCCCTCTCTCTCTCTCTCATATTTTCCTGCAAAAAGTAAACAACCACTATATTTACATGTTGTCTTTATATTGATCTAAGGAAATGAACATTATAAGCTTCGCTTTCGTTCAAATCCTCTCACTACTTATATGTATATCCTGTGTTTGTGTACTGCAAATGTATTGTCAAATATGAGAATAAATATGTTTTAACTAACAGATTTCTTGTAAGAATATAATCATGCCTCATATTATGGCTTTCCCTATCATGACTGATGAGACACCTTTAGGGATTAGGGGTTAGGGATTAGCCGGCATTTTTGCCGATACTGCGCAGCGACATTTCTATCATTATAGCACAGGGGCACTTATGAGGTGCCCAAGGACTGAACCCGGCCGGTCCATTATACTGACAGCGACGAGTCAGACGTAATGCTGTCCCCGTAGCCCCGAGCGTTAGGAGGGAAGCCACTACTACCAACTTTAAAGTCTTTGGTATGACCCGGCCGAGGTTCGAACCCACGACCTCCCGATCCGCAAGCCGACGCTCTACCATCTGAGCTATTGAGAAAATGAAGGAAAACTACTTGGTGTTGACGTTGCTTTTGATTTGCCATTTGACCGGTCACATGAAAAAAATGCGCAAAATGCAGTAATGCAGCCTGATATCCTTAAGAAAATTGGAAAATGTTTGCATCGCTAAATAATCTTACTATTTTCATACGTTTATGCTGTCAAATTTTGATTTCTGTTCTTTAGCTTGGCATTTTTGCTTGGTAAAAATATAAAGAAATTTAAAAAGATACAAGAACAAGTTTTAAGAAGTCATTATGACTACTATAAACGTGTATATAAAGAGCTGTTAACCAATGAAAAAACTGGAAAAATCTCTCCATGTTCAACAGAGATCCATGGCTATTAAAGCAATTAACATTCATTTATCTGGAGACGGTGCCCACTTGAAGCAGATATAGTGCTGCCTTCATTGAGTACAGCATGCCGTAAACACCAGGCATGATATCACACTTAGTCTCATTATCCTGACACCGGGCCAACCAGTCAAGGGACTACCCTTATATTTGCTTAAGCGTTAGCATAAGAGCTATGCCAGTACCATTTTTACGACTTTGGTATGTCGCGGCCGGGGATCGAACCCAGGGCCTCACGTACCTGGATCCGACGCCCTGCCGATTGCGCTTCCAGGTCTGGTTTATTATAAACATAAATTTATAAATTACTAGTGAATACAAAGAAACAAGAACTTACTGAAGGCCGTTTACGAAGAATTTCTCTGTTATATAGTCTCTGCAATTCGAATTTTCGAAAGCTAGGTAAAACTTGTAGTCTTTATTTAACATATTAAAACAATGGTCTTTATCACGTCTTGGACATTTATGAGGACCGCAGGATCCATATATATCCACATCTATATACTTCTTCAACTCCTCCGCGTACTCTTTCCTAGTATTTCTCGCACCACAGTTAGATACGAACCACGCCACTTTCCTCGTCTTTCCCGCCGCGTAACTTTTATTCTGGGGCAAAGTTCGGACGTTTTCGTCGTACAGAACAAATTTCTCGTACGGCGCTACGATATCTGAATCATGCCGGTAGGTGGCGGTCCAGTTGTACTGGCCGGCGAAGGCACTGAGACCGGATGTGTGATATGGCGACTCCAACATGAAGAGCGTCCAAATTTGATTCGGCTTTCGAACGCCGCCCAGACTGCCAGGAGTATGGGTAAAAAGCACCAGATCTATGTCGGGATCCGATCGTTGATCCGTTAAATCGCATGCGTTAACTAGGCACTTTTGTTCGATAAAGGTACTTTGTCCTTTTTTCACCTGCCAGCTACCGAAACCAGAGAAAAGCAATATCTTCTTAAGCGGTATGGTTTGGCCGTTTCTTTCTTTCTCGATGATGCTCTTTGATTTGTATTTTAGCTGATTCGTTATCCGGTCGTTGTTGTAGTATTTCAAAGTAGGCCACACAACGTCGACGTTCGGAATCACTGTACGTGACGTCACGAGTTGATTAGGGCGTTCCGTTGTGACATTCACAGTGGGTTTATAGATGTCTCTTAGTACAGGGTTCTGGTTGAGTTTTGGAATGTGTACGCGGGAATGTTCCTCTGAATGGTGAAAACTCGAGCCCCATGGCATCGTTTCATTTCGCGTCAGCAGCCAAACATGTCGATTGTAGAAATTAAACGTAAACAAAAGGAAGCAGATGACAGCAAGAATCCACGTCAACGTCTTCTTTAAATAAAATCTCATTTTGATGACGTCACCGTATCTACTGCGTCCTTTGGAATGTATGCGTTCAACTGACCTCGCTGATTATCGTGCTACGTCATTTACGTAATGAAACTACAGTGACGTCACCGTTCAAGTATCGACAAGTGGAAACAGTCCTCTCCAATTGCCTTGTTAGTTTGGTAACGTCATCGCACTTTGCACCTACTCGCAACATTCTGAAAAAGACCAAAAAAGACGAGATTGCTACTTTACAAAACGTGTATTTAATGATTGTGTTTTTTTTAATTGTAAAGAACTGTTCATCTTTGTCTCATTTAGACTTTCTCTATTTGTGGTGTTAATTGCCAATAATAATAATAATAATAATAACAATAATAATAATAATAATAATAACAATAATAATAATAATAATAACAATAATAATAATGTTATTATAATAACAACAAAAACAACAATATTAATAACAACATCAACAACGACAACAACAGTAGTAGTGGTAGTTATAATAATAATAATAATAATAATAATATAATAACAATGATAATAACAACATCAACAACGACAACAACAATAGTAGTAGTAGCAGTAGTAGTAATACTAATAATAATGCATAATAATAATAATATTAATAATAATAATAATAATATACAACAACAATAATATAATAATGATAATAATCATTATTATTAATTGTTTTTGTTATTATTATGGACACCTGATATATTCAGTTATACAGCTTGTATTTTACATGTACGTCTGTAAAGATTAGTTCAATGACCATGTCCTTTACTCCTCAAAAGAGTTGAAACCAGTTTTTCATTCTACATTAACAATATTGAATTGCACGAACACAGACATTGGAAACGTGATCAAAATACATGTGTATACAGCAATGTTTGTTTATGTCTGAATCAACAATGTAATACCTATTTCAGGCTGCCCATTACAAATACTGCCATCTACTACAACAATTAATGGAACTTTTAGTAAAAACTCACTCAGTTGGAAAACATACCGTTTAAACAAACAAAACAAATGGAAACGAACAAATTATCCGATTCACGATATATTCTAATTTACAACACAACCGTGACAATTGAAGCTAGGTGTAGCACGCATTTATAACTGATCGATTTACGTCGATTTTTGTTGACAGTAGCAAATGATCGATGAAACCATACAACCCAGATCGGCAACAGCTTTCGACAGTCCTAAGTATAATTTTGAATTATTTACCTCAACAGCAAATCGTGCAGACAATTGTCAGACACTACCCTAGAGAGAGGCGGGGGGAGGGGGGGGGGGGTCTCCGCTGATCTGGTTCTACACTATTTTGCTTTTGCAAACATAAAACGTGCCGATTAAAGGTTGTACCGACAGGTTGAACCAAAATATATTTTCTCAACTAACCAAATAAGGCATTGATACCTTGAGAGATCCTGCAAAATGCTGCTCATTGATGCCCTAGGTCTGTGTGAACAGTGAAACATAAATACCCATTCCTCATTGCAAACAGGTATTTTCTATCTGAGCCACGCTGCAGAAATAGCTATTATAACTAGGAAAACCACGTGACAATTTGCGTTTGAGATTACGTTATATCGTCATCCGGCTAATCGCTATCGTGTTTACTTAAAGATTAGGACTTTAGAGTAGTTTTATCGCGATTTGTACAGTCTAACAATGTGGGCAGTGTTAAAAACCCGTCTTTACTTATGCTTAAGTATAAGTTTATGCAGAAATTATGCCATGATTATCCAAAGCAGTGGTAACGTATTGTTACATGATTTTGATATAGGCAAACTGTAGGATACCACCTAATACTTTGAATGCTACGAGACACTGCGACCTGTCGTAAAAACCACGGTCCTGTTCATTGCGTTTAAATGCTCAAACCTCGCTACAGCCATGAAACGATCTTTATTGCCACTTGATAATACAATGGTGATTCGGCGAAGGTTTTACGATCTTATTCCAATGTACTTATATTGTGTCTCAATAGAACCGTTGCCAACAATTTATGAGACCACTGCTAAAAAAAGATAAAAGTTGAATGCTGAAGCAGTATATTTGATGTGTTATGTTGTTTGTTTTTTGGTCATTTTTTGCCGATGAGTGTCATGCTAAAAAAGACGAACGGTTTTTGCTGGACAAGGTGCGCACGTAAAACCCTAAATTACTTTCAATCGGATTGCCTCGGATACATTATGAGATTCGCAATATCCTTAAAAGATGTTTATTCAAAGTAACTTATTACTGAAAAAACAACAACACACACTTGTTTAAAAAAAGCATTTTGATTTGTGTTTGAATGATTGAATTTTCATTTTCTTCCGTTTTTACTGGTGTTGGACAAATCAACGCCCCCCCCGCCCCCCACGCCCCTTCACGAACACAACGGACGAAGCCCCTCTGGTCATTTCGGCATGTGGACAGAATCCCTTTCTAGAATTTTGCAAAACTGACATAATCCCTCCAAAAGAAAATTCGACGGGGGAGGCGGGTGCGGTGATGTCATATACCCTTTTTTTTTTACTGGCTATCATATTTAAGTCTTTCAAACTTTACTGACTAAAACATTTTCTGGTATGGTAATAATGAGTTATCATTGCTTTAAAACTTTAGCTAGTAACTGGTAGACTTACGGCAGTGAAACTCTGAAAGGAAACATGCCTATTCGTATATACAGTGCTGCCTTCACTGTGTATATCATGCCATGAACAACTGGCACCGGGTCAACCAGTCGTGGAACTACACTTGTATTTGCTTGGGCGTTAGCAAGGGAGCTATACCACTACCATTTTGGTATGTCGCGGCCCGGGATCGAACCCGGAGCCACCCGTACCTGGAGCCGACGCTCTTTCGATTGCGCTACCAGGCCCGGGGCAGGAAAAGTATTTGTAATAACTTGCAGTATAATGAAAGTCGAAATCAATGTTAATGCGATCCAGTCGACCGGAAATCCGAGAATAAAGCCCTTTAACGAACTTGAACGTGAAATACTATATCGAATCTAAAGAAACAACACCAAAGATAAAGTACACATTGCTCGTCGTCTGCTCGTCAAACTATTTAACCGAAATAACAGCACTTAGTAAGCGAATATTACAGCAACATTCAAAATCTATTAATTACTGCTGCTCGTGAGTTCTGCACAAAAGATAGTCTTAATTAAGATTTTGAATGGGAAATGCCCTCCAGATTTTTATTGAGTTCAATATTCATTGCGATATATTCGTTTGCCTTGGCGTGAGAAAACGTAAAGTACTTAATACAATGTTTTGAAAGATAATGAACGCATTAACCCTATTGAAGAATACCAAGCTCCTTTTTTAAAAAATGAGAGAGAGAGAGAGAGAGAGAGAGAGAGAGAGAGAGAGAGAGAGAGAGAGAAAATTGTTTCTGCCCTTTTCATTGGCAAAAAGTTATGTAAACGACATCCATCCTGGTATGTTACTGTATAATAAAGGTGCCTTTTCACCATTGGTTAAAATTATTTTGAAAGTGTCATTCGTTCTGACTTATACGCTACATTGATATGATTATAAAATGACTCACCTGCAATGACCAAATGCACATATTCATTGCACACAATTGCGGTGCATTGCACACCATTGCGGTCGATTGAACAACCTTGCAAGTTCTCAGAAGCAATGGAACTCGCCTTATTAATCGATAAAGACGTCCATATTAGTCATGTATTTTTGTTTATTGAAAATGCAGACTCATAAGAAAATATGATATATACTACAGTTATCTTTAAACGGACAAGACATTCCTCGTTTAACATGAAAACATGTAGAGATTGTCAGTGTCATTGCGTGGGTAATATTTCTCAGGTCAATTTTAAAATTGAGTAGATCTAAACCATGAAACATTTACGTGTATGTTTGTACACGATGCATTATGCATGTGTCAGCTTCTTGGCAATACCATTTGAAACTTGTACACATGTTGTTGTTTTTTTCCAAAACGTTTTAAAACGCAAACATGGTTGCAGGTATATCAAATAAACTATTAAAAAGTGATATCCGACAGTGTGGACTATTTTTTGTCTCTCCTGCAGCTTCATTAATTACTATCACCTTAAAGAACCCATGAAATGGTGTTTCTTGGTGCCCTACATCCGTGTGAAAAGAAAAGGCATAACACCCCACTTTTCATTTCAAAAATATGTATCCGAGTCACACTGCACAGTCAGCTATTTTTAAACTAAGAAAATCACGTGATCACTTACATCCGGGTCATCAGCTCTGACGTCAATATATATCCCCGTCGTATATGTACGATTTGTACGCTGGCAATTTAGTCATGTAATGAAAATCCTCTATCTAAAGTAAATGTTTATTTAGCAATTATGTAAACACTTCCCTGAACAATATGTTTTGAGTATTAAAAGCAGGTATAGACAAAGTTAAGTATCGGCTACCACCTTAAAATAAAAATAATTTTGCGGGCGTAGACGTGGATAATTTATCAGTTAGATACAAAGGCTGCTGACTGTCCATTCTGAATAAGCGTCCTCCCTTCATTGTAATGTGGGCGCATTATCCCGCGTTGCTTAGCAACGAACAATGAGGTGCACTCTTACGAGTTGATATCTGAAATTACACCTACGAACGTATCAGTAAAACAAATAAAAATAAAACTCACCAACACGTAACAAATTCCTCAAGCTATTCTGTTTCGCATGAGATCACCGATGACAGAATAGTTTCGGTATATTTTATTTAGATACAGTGTCTGGCTTATTATAGAACAGTACGAAACGCTATCCAATGAACACTGCCGTTTTCCTCTCCTAGGTTTATGAATTACTAAACTTTGTTAACAGTTATAAGGGTAGACTATAACCCCGCTTGTCCTATTTTTATCGATTTCTGGGCAGCGTGTAGCATATAGCCTGTGTGCGTGTGTTTAGGCCTATCTATTTCTGAGACTTGTTTTCCACTTTAGTATCTCTACCCCGCATACACAAACACACAAATTTATTACGTCACGATATACGTCATAACAAATCCAGGCCCCGCGCGGCAAGGAGAAAAAAAACACCCTATCTATTCTTAAAAGTGGTTACAGCTCACGAAAAAATTGGAGCAATACTAAATCTAAGTGATACTTCCGTCCATAAATTCAAGAAGACATACCGTGAACAGTGGACTGTAGAAAACAACGCTAGAAAAAAAGAGGGTATATTGACTGTACGACCGCTCTTCTGACTGCCTTTTAATAAATCCCGTTCAAGGCTGAGGACCTAGTGTATGACCATAGCTGTCAAGGGTTTATAAAGCATAAGAGTGAGACCAAAGACCTAGAAAGGGGAGGGGGTGGGGGGGGGGGGGGGGGGGGGGTGGAGCGAAGCCTCCATACGCTGAAAACATACTATTTTATGGATATGATCCCTCGATTTAATATTTAATGATTAAAACTGTAAGGATCTTATAAATAAAACAAGAGAAATTAAAAAAAAAAAAAATAGACAGTATCTTTTTAATTAGAAGTAAAAATGTTTGGAAACAGAATTTGTATGAGAATATCAGCTGTTTTGAGCATTTCAACAAGATACATAACACGTGGCATGCCAAAATTTTGACTATCTTAAACAAGTTTCCACAGTATATTACACATAGATGTAACAACTTTTGGAGATTTTCTATGGCAATCATAGTACATGTAATTAAAGTTTTTATATCAGAGATATCATTTACACCCACTACTTGTGGTGATCACCAAGTTTTATAAAAACAAAACAAACAAATACAAAAAAGCAACTTAACAACAGTTTAAAGAATGGAAAAAAGTCACTGTTTATGCTGACTATAAACTAAATGTCCTAAGCTAACTGGAATTTTACTGGTGCTGCTTATTGTACTCCCAAGTAACTTTAGCTTTTAGCTAATGTTCTCATGTTGTATATATACCCGACTCTAAATAAAGATTCTTGTATCTTGTATCTTGTACCGATAGTTTGATTATGAAAACGACAGAAAAATAAGCCAATGAAAATCGGCGTTCTATCCCCGGTGTAATTTCATTGGTTCCTAAATGTTTACAAGACTCTGCGCTTGATTTTTGGCCAGTAAATCGATTGAACAACGCAAACTTTCGGACAAAAAAAAAAGATTTTTTTTTCGAAAACACTGGAGATGTTGTATGCGTGAGTTTTGAGTATTTAAGCGTGAGAGCGTGATTTGAGGTTCAAAAGCGTGACTCTCACGCCCAAAGCGTGAGACTTGACAGGTCTGTATGAGGGACTTCTAGCTGACCTGCGATGCGCCGGTGCTTCTACCCAGACAAATGTCATGAATCTACAAATGTCTGGGAATTCTTCCTTCCTCCACCAAAACTGATAGACGGCGCTATAATGATCATAATTAATTGGCCGCTGCGATGTATCTTAAACACACACACACACAAACAAGAAAAAGTAGACAGACGATCCATCGTCGGATATCCATGCCGACTATTCCGATGAATGGAGACTAACGGAATGGATCGGTCGTATATGTCCGACAATGGGTACTGAAGGGCTTTGCTTCGTTTGGTGAAAAAGATTTGTAGGCAATCGCTGAAAGATATTTCCAAAGGGCAGATATTTCCATAAGTTTCAATTCTTTCTTTTAGTGACAGAGAATCGTAAAAATTGCTGGAAGATATTTCCAAAAGTTTCAATTCAAAAAGGAAGAGACAACCGTTTCTTAGAGGACGGTGCAGAGTAGGTTGGCTTAGTGTGAGTGGTTAAAAAGATGCCAATGTTTGTGGAACGAACGAGATGGTCAGTGGGTAAGAATTTGTCATAAGTAATCTTTAGACAATAGTGTTGTTATGGAGAAAACATCCAAATCCTACAGGCCTGAATGTGTTTCCAAGTAGAAGCCATGTTCTGCGTCTGTATAAATCTACTATTGTACGGTAGAGTGGGTACGCAAACGGAGGTGGAAGGTAATATTAACCTATAGAAGTATATCTATTTCAGCATTTAAGATGCACCAATTTGGTGCCTATTATTGTCAAACACCTTGAAAATAAGCAGGAGGATAAATGCCCTGTCCATAGGTCGGTTAAAACCAAAGAGTGGAAAGAGACTAAACATTTTGTTTAATTTGGCCTAGTCAGTCCCCAGACATGAACACTTTTATTAAAAAAGAAGAAATACAAAGTTGAGTCACGACTGTGTGAGATAAACATCAGAGCAAATTTGATAAGGGTGGCGAAGGACATTTGAATGGATTTGATCAGTGCGCTATACGATCGCTATTAGAACAATACCAAGAACAACTCAGTCTGTCATGAAGGCAAAAAAGAGACATTGCAAAGTATTAGACACTATGTGATCAGTTCGATCCCTTATTGATTTGATTGCACACTGGCGTTCTATATCTATATAGATCTGAATATTGCGGCATTGTCTTGAATGATGTTTGACGTTGCATAACGAATTATGGTCAGGCATTGTACTTTAAACTTTTATGATGCTGATCACAGGGTATGAAAATGGTAAAAATGTGTTCATATGAAAATGTAATCAAATCGACATGACTTATTTCGTTTTGGTGACGTAGAAGGAGGTTAAAATATAAATCAAAATACAACCACTAGAATATAAAGTGTCGGTGTGCCGTAAAACCCAAATAACAAATAACAACCACTTGATATTGTTATAGACGTTGTTTATGTTCGTATGGCTTATATGGTTACAATGTTTATGGTTATAATGTAGACTTAGAACAAATGTAACTGTGTACAATTTCAATTTTACCATAATCATTGTTGACGTACCGGTACTCCGTGCATAATGCAAATTTATACAGATACAATTTACATTTTATTATTCAAATGATACTGCGACATCTGTATAGACATGTAAACACATTTACGTAAAAGAGCACCACAATCAGTTTGTTGTTGCTGTTGTTGCTGTTTGTCTTTTGTTTTCTTGTGTTACATCGCGTGGACACATTTATGGCCATATTGCCGACGTCAACCTAATTATTCGTGGAGGAAGTCCCCAGACTTTGGTCAGGATAGAACCACCGGCGCACCGCAGGTTAGCTGGAAAACATCCCCACGTGAACTTTCTCGCCCCGACCGGGACTTGAGCCCATGCGGTGAGGGGCTGGGGAGTTTCAAGTCAGCGACTCTAACCGCTCGGTCACGGGCGCCCCCGCCCCATCTCCTCAACAATATAAGACGCAGATAAGAAAACATAACAATGCCAATTTTAAATATTTCAAGAAGCGTCTCAAGCCTTGTGGGTAGAGCCGCCGATTTCTTATTCCTTTAACTCAACAGCCCCTTATGTGGAAAGGTCTTCCATCTAACCTGCGGTACACCACTGGTTTCCTCTAGAAAGTTGTCGTTACGACTAAGTCAAGAACAACAACAACCATTCAATGGCAACTGATCGAAATGCATAATAATACTAATTAAGCCACTGTATAAAACACAAATATAACAACTTCAAGTAAATTCCGTGTATATGCGATATATACATGTACATACAATAGCAACAGCTGTAAAGACACAAGATTCTATCTGCATATCTAGTGGGTAGTCATAAAAGGAAACAAAAAAGCAACAGACGGTATTACCATTTTTAAACCAACCAGCTGAAAATATAAAATTATGACAGAGTATCTGTTATCTTTCATAATGTGCTGTATAGCTGATATTTCTGTTATTTTAAAGTGTATACTTCTTTGGCTGAAAAAGCCTTTCTTCATTGAATGTTAGTTTTGATTGGATCAAAGCTTTGTATATCCAATATTCAATAAATGTGCCACAGAGACCGAGCAAATTGTTTGACAATATCGCCTAACTTTATTTTCTGTAAAACTGTTGAACACCTTCTTGTTACCATCTTACTTATACATCCAAACAATTACACCACCCTATATAGGCTACCTGCATGGTTTGAGAAATGCTCAGAAGTAAAACTTATTTGACAGAACTCACAGACTAGATGTATCTTGTAAACAATAACCACAGCTGGCAAACAAACGGAATTCGTAGTTTTATACTTTAGGAAGGCATTTTGCAAAGTTAACAAACTAATCTACAACATCGAATAATACGAGGTAGCCCACACATGCCTTAAAGGACGAGGTCGTTTTCAACCACCCGAACTTAAACTGTGGCTCTGGATTGGGAATTCTCTAAACAAGTACCCATCACATCAGGTATCCTTCAAGGATCGGCACTTCAATCTATTTGCTTTTAGAAATACATGAACCGACTATTTTTGCGATTACGAAGTCCGGTACTTTTCTCGTCAAACTGACGATATAATCACATATCGTAAATGTCTGCAGAAAGTCTTAAGCAGACATATACTTGTTTCGATTTGCTTTGTGGCACATGCTAGACAATACTTATAAATCATTTTGGCTCAAAAGCTCATCGTTTACCTCACAAATGGGTCGCAAATAATTTTGGAGCAGATTATTGCTATACTATTTAATATTAACTGTTTAATTCGAAATCATGACAATGGTTTTAAAAATTTAACCACGTACTAGATGTAAAGAAGCGACATCACAGAGAAAAACAAACAAACAAACAAACCCCCTTAGAATGGACAGTCGACAAAAGCACCGAATGGGGTGTTTAAACCGGTTAACGGAGCTCCAAGTCGACCAGCGGATTTGTTGTTCCCTGTATGGACCTTACGATAATTACTCCGTCACACTTGAAACATGACAACTTAGAGAGAGTAAGCATACAGACATTGTTGACTGAAGAGCTATTGAACAGACTTTAAACCCAGTGGGAATCAACAAGATAGCTATGCAAATAGCTTCGTTATTTTAGCTTTATCTATAAGGGTAGCACCTAAGTGTCATAAATTCATGGCTGTCGTATGCCCACATAAAGGTGAAGAGGATGAGGTAAGAAAGTATAGTCTCTCGGCCGCAAGCCCGTGCTATCTCCAAAAAACAACACCAATATAGTTGATACAAAGCAGTTGAAAACAAGAAGTATGTGGCACAGGCCAAAACCATACCGCAGCCATTGATTCCCACATGTTATTGGGTCTGACTTCAATCCAAATGAACTGATAAGCCCAGGCTTAACCCTGTCAAAATCATAACTTCGGTTATGTTAAAACTGTAATGTAACGACTGTGCCAGTAGCAATGTATAATAAAATTATATATAAACAATCATGCCCCAAGACGCAGTGGCACAGTCAGTAGAGCCAAGGATTGCTATACAAAGGGTGTCGGTTTGAATTCTGAATTAAAAAAACAACAACAAACAAGCCTTTATGTTGAATTTATTACATCTTTGTATTTTTTCCATTTTCATATAATCAGCTTCTGTGTGCTATCGACGAATTAGTTTTAGTATTTGTTTTTTATACAACGACCGTTTATAAGGTAATAGATACGGTAAAGTAACGTGAATCCTAGAGTTATTATGACTAAAACGTTATACACGATTAGCTCGCTTTATATGAGTTTACATCTTGCTACTCGAGCGTCGGCTTGCGGAATGGAAGGTCGCCGGTTCAAACCCCGACCGGGTCAATCCAAAGCCTTTAGTAGTTGATAGTAGTGGCTTTCCCCCTAACGCTTGGGGCTAAGCGGAGAGCATTACGCCTGACTCGTCGGTGTCAGTATAATGGACCGGTCAGGTTCAGTCCCTGGGCACTTCATAAGTGCCCCTGTGCTATAATGAAAGAAATGTCGCTGCACAGTATTGACAAGTCCCATCCTATCTTGCTACTCGACTTTAAAGGTGGTATCCAACAGTTTGCCTATATCAAATACATGTAACAATATACATAGTCTAATTGGTGAAATTTGGGCACACGTTCTACATAAACTCATACTCATGCAAATCCGATTTTTAACGCTTCCTTAAAGGCGGTATCCGACATTTGCCTATATAAAATACCTATAACAATATCGAACCACTGCTTAAGCGAGTATGGGCATAACATTTGTATAAACCCATACTTAAGTCTTAATAAATACTATTTTGAACGCTAACTGAATTGGTAGACAGAACTAATATCGAAAAAAGAAATCGCAAATCAGTTTTATACGGCTTCAAATTTAAATCACCGAGATATTAATTTACCCATCGCAACAGACAATAGCTGTTAAACGATGACATTGTTTATGTTTTGTGCGAGCTACATGTTAAGCACATTCTTCTTCCAGCGAACAAAAACATCATTATTTCTGTAAGTATCATTGTACCAGATACATGCGATGGATTATTGTCCCGATACGGAATTACCCGAGGAGTTCCGATTGACTTAGCTATTTAGATATCGTAGATAATTATCCAACGAAGTATGAATGGAGTGAAACGTCATCAGTAGCCTTTGGGCTCTGGCAATGGTGTTAATTCAAACTATACGAAGTGCTGTTCTATTCAGCTTTAACTAACAATTTTACCAAGGTCGGAGGCCGTTTGCCGTATATCAATACTCGCATTAATCCTTGTTTATAGATATAAAAAAACAACATTCAAAAGTCTTCAAGTGAATGTACGAAAGTCACAAATGCTTAACTTAAACACCCGACTTCCCCAATTTGATTTTTCATTTTTTACGTAAAGCATGTTCGGCAGCAAGTTACGTTAAAAGCGTGTTACGTTAAATACGTTTCTGATGGTATTTCATGTGTGCGCTCTGTGCCAAGCCTGTTTTTAGAGCTGCGCGTTTCGTTACATGTTTCTTATTTATACACATTTATCTGTAAATAAACGTAGTGTTTCTTACCATCAAGATATGGGGGCACCCGTGGCTTAGTGGTAGAGTCGCCTACTTATAACTCCTCTGACGGTGCGGGTTCGAGTCCCGTTTGGGGCGAAACACATAATGTGGGAAATATTTCCAGCTGACTTGCGGTGTGCCGGTGGTTCTACCCAGACATTTGCATTTGATCTTCCTCCACCCAAAAGCTAGACGTTGCTATAATGATCATAACTGGTCTCTTCAACGTATTTCAAATACAAAACAAGTCGTGTGCATTTAATAAACTCGGTGCTCTTTCTCAAAATAATAATTTAATGAAATTGTTTGTAAATGGGGCTTTTTACAGAATTACTACCATCCGCGCTTTAATAACGTTTAGCATGAAAAGCAGGAAGTTATGTGGCTTTGGCAAACGCTGTTTTAAAACTTCTAAATCTCATTCGCCGTGCATCGGTGCCTTTGCATTAAAATGTTAGCAAATGCATTATAGAGTATATAAACATAGTCACTCCATGTTGAATGTCTACGTCAATTGCTAAATTGATATAATCTGTCACATTATCTGCGCTTTGAATCGTTAGCGAATGCATTATACACAATGTAAACATTTTGAATGTCTACACCAGTTACTCCTGTGTCTTTGTCATTTTGTCACGTTATCTGTTCAAAAAGTTGTCTGTACAGTTATTTCTACATTCATAATGGGTATTACAGAAATGAACCAAAAATAGATCTATCTATGTTTTAACTTGTAGCTAGTCATTAGACCGTATCCCGTTTTGTCGTTGATCGGTAGTTTTCGGTAATTTCCGTATAATCTTAACACAATGAAAACAGGTCAGTCACCACCGAGACTCTCTAATTGAAGTGTTCCGAATTTTGTTCAGTAATGTTTAAAGAATACTACTTGGTTGAATTATGGGGACGATAATCCCTTTCTCTGTAGAAGTTCAGTTGTAATGGTGTTTCTTACTTGGCGCCGCTCAGAGTTGTGCACCTTACAGAATGAATTTTAATGGAGAAGATAATGTAGCAAGCAATATCAGAAAATTGCAACTGTTTTGTGAGACTTTCTTCAAAGAAAAGAAATTAGCAATATTGTCACTTGCAACAATAATGTGTAGCTAGCAACTATAAAAGGCAGCAGGCAATAGGAATTCGCAGCAGTACTTTATTAAACAAAAGATAACAGACAACAATAAAAAAGGAACGTAGGAGTCTTGTTCCTATCAGAGTGACGGTCCGTTTCTTTCAAATATTTATGTAATTAATAGACAGTGTAAAAAAGTGTAACGCAGGCCGGCACTCTCCAACGGTCACCCATCCATTCACCAGTCACTGTAACCTCTGCTTAACCGCGCAATTTTGGAAGCCGCCTAAACCACGTTGCTAAAGAGTCAACCCAGCAGCGAAACTGGTTTGATTGTTTGCAGTGCCATTAAATTCCCTTTGCTGTGCCATAACGGCGTCTATTTATTAAACATGAAGTCTTGGTTGGGCCATAAGCTTCTTTGGTAGTATTTGCGGACCATACGTACACGTTGTTAGGCTGCTAGTTTTCTTCGCTGCGCAATGCAATACATAAAATCTCTTCGCTTTCAATGACTATCTACAGTAATTTCAGCATAATAAGTGCATACAACTGAACGCAATTACAAAACAGTACGTATGTGTCATGTTTAACAACACATGCAACACTAAAATTACCATAATGTGTAAACGTTAATGCTGTAATTGGCCTATTTATTTACAGAACATTACTTTTATACTCCTTACGTTAATAAGTTACTAAAAATGATAAGCAATTGTTTTATTGTTAGTCAATTTTCAAAGCAATATTTGATGTCATTTTACATGTAACTTGAATTTTTATGTGTAATGTTTTCGTATTTAGCCTAAATATAATGAAATCAGCCTAAAATATTTAAAGTTCAACAAGAAATAATCGAACAAACGAACACAACTATAAATACATTAATTTTATAGCATAGACATTTTTTACTCGTACGCCGCAGGTATTATAGCGAAAAAACAACACAAAAAGTCTCACTTTTCCAACTTCTTATTTGAGCCAAAACTATAAAAAGTTAGCATAGTGGGGATACCCCATAATAACAAGTCCTCAGTCACATGTCAGGGCTAAATCCAGGGGTGGGGGGATACATGCCCCCCCCCCCACACACACACACACACACATACACACGCAGCAACCAGGTAAAAGAGAGTAGAGTTGTGGAAACACATACATGTAAGCTTAACAAATACTAATAAGTTTGAAAAGTAAATTTCGTCAGTTGATCGCTTAGGTCTATATATATATAAATACATGTACGATCCCCATATCTTGTACCTGGTCGACCAGTTGATAAACTGGCTGTACCATTATAAAATAAACGAACCGGAGGGATCTATACCACCTCCTTTTTAACGACTTCAGTCATTAGGTATGTCACGGTTCAGGTACAGCGTAAGTATAGCTCTGCGTGGTCGATTTAACAGCAGCCATATTGATGAACACATGTCTCAACTGGAGTGTGTTTTCCCCATTTTGGGGGTTTGTGATTCCGCATTGTAAAATAGTTCCCTGTATTAATAAGAAATATAATGTTATTCTATGTTTACAAATTAACGTTAAAAATTCTATGTGTCGTGACTAATGAAAAGAAAGGCATCACCGTATTTGTGCTGAACGTATTCTTATCAGCAACGTTTGAAAAGACGTACACTTAAAGTAAAAATCGAGCAATTTACAGAACGTGGGTGTTTAAGACATTATTAAGTAAACCAATCCTTAGCTAACTGAGGATGATGGGGATTTCACAACCTGAAACATGTTTGCTATGTCTTGTACATGAGTGCTTTTTACGCGCATCAGTTAGTTTGAATTTAATGTCTAACTAACATGTTTAGCCATCCGATGACAATCTCTACTTTACTTTAATGTTACTTTACTTTTGTTCCGCACCACTCTGCCTATGTCTCTACTCCACTCTAACTCTGTTCCACTCTGCCTCTGCTCTACTCTTCCTCCATTCTACTCTACCTCCACTCCACTCCACCTCTACTCCACTCCCACCTCTACTCTACTTCACTCTACTCCACTCCACTCCACCTCTACTCCACTTCTACTCCACTCCACCTCTACTCTACCTCTTCCTCTACTTTACTCTACCCTACCTCTACTCCACTATACACTACTCTACCTCTACTCTTCTCCACTCCACTCTACTCTACTCTACTTCTACTCTACTCCATTCCACTCTACCTCTACTCTACTCCACTCTACCCCACTCCAATATACCTTTGCTCTACTCTTCTCTACTCCACTCCACCTCTACTCCACTCTACTCCACTCCATCTCCACCTCTACTCTACTCTACTCCACTCCATTCTACTCTACTCTACTCCACTTCATTCTACTCTACTCTACTCCACTCCACTCTACTCTACTCTACTTCTACTCTACTCCATTCCACTCTACCTCTACTCTACTCCACTCTACCCCACTTCAATATACCTTTGCTCTACTCTTCTCTACTCCACTCCACCTCTACTCTACTCCACTCGACTCCATCTCCACCTCTACTCTACTCCACTCCATTCTACTCTACCTCTACTCCACCTCCACCTCTACTCTTCTCTACTTCATCTCCATCTCTACTCCACCTCTACTCCACTCTACTCCACTCTACTCCACCTCTACTCCACTCTTCTCCATCTCCACCTCTACTCTACTCTACTCCATCTCCACCTCTACTCTACTCTACTCCACTCTACTCCATCTCCACCTCTACTCTACTCAACTCCATTCTACTCTACCTCTACTCCACCTCTACTCTACTCTACTCCATTCTACTCTACTCTACTCTACTCCACACTAATCCACTCTACTCCACCTCCACCTCTACTCTACTCTACTCCACTCCATTCTACTCTACTCTACTCCACTTCATTCTACTCTACTCTACTCCATCTCCACCTCTACTCTACTCCACTCCATTCTACTCTACCTCTACTCTACTCCCCATCCACCTCTACTCCACTCTACTCCACTCCATCTCCACCTCTACTCTACTCTACTCCATTCTACTCTACTCTACTCCACTTCATTCTACTCTACTCTACTCCATCTCCACCTCTACTCTACTCCACTCCATTCTACTCTACCTCTACTCTACTCCCCATCCACCTCTACTCCACTCTACTCTACTCCCCATCCACCTCTACTCCACTCTACTCTACTCTACTCCACTCCACTCTACTCCATCTCCACCTCTACTCCACTCTACTCCACTCCATCTCCACCTCTACTCTACTCCACTCCATTCTACTCTACTCTACTCCACTTCATTCTACTCTACTCTACTCCATCTCCACCTCTACTCTACTCCACTCCATTCTACTCTACCTCTACTCTACTCCCCATCCACCTCTACTCCACTCTACTCCACTCCATCTCCACCTCTACTCTACTCTACTCCATTCTACTCTACTCTACTCCACTTCACTCTACTCTACTCTACTCCATCTCCACCTCTACTCTACTCCACTCCATTCTACTCTACCTCTACTCTACTCCCCATCCACCTCTACTCCACTCTACTCTACTCCCCATCCACCTCTACTCCACTCTACTCTACTCTACTCCACTCTACTCCATCTCCACCTCTACTCCACTCTACTCCACTCCATCTCCACCTCTACTCTACTCCACTCCATTCTACTCTACTCTACTCCACTTCATTCTACTCTACTCTACTCCATCTCCACCTCTACTCTACTCCACTCCATTCTACTCTACCTCTACTCTACTCCCCATCCACCTCTACTCCACTCTACTCCACTCCATCTCCACCTCTACTCTACTCTACTCCACTCTACTGCATCTCCACCTCTACTCTACTCTACTCCACTCCATTCTACTCTACCTCTACTCCACCTCCATCTCTACTCTTCTCTACTCCATCTCCACCTCTACTTCACCTCTACTCCACCTCTACTCCACTCTACTCCACCTCTACTCCACTCTACTCCATCTCCACCTCTACTCTACTCCACTCCATTCTACTCTTCCTCTACTCCACCTCTACTCTTCTCTACTCCACCTCCACCTCTACTCTTCTCTACTCCATCTCCACCTCTACTCTACTCCACTCTACTCCATCTCCACCTCTACTCTACTCTACTCCACTCCATTCTACTCTACCTCTACTCCACCTCCACCTCTATCTCATTTCCTTTCCGTTCTTTATTGTCATCATCATTATCACTTCGTTTTTACCTTTCATTTGAAGTTGATTGTACATGTAATGACTAACATGCCACTTTAATTATATTGTTATAAGCTGCATATGTGCTGTAAATATATTGTAAATACTCTTTCTAATCACGTTTAATACATTTTCTCTCTTTCTTATCCCTACAGCCTGAACCTTCATTAATTTATTTTTATCAGTAATTGTTTGAATTTATCCATGTTGTATGCCTTGTATACATAGATGAATAAAGGTTTGTTCTGTTCTGTTGTACTTGTAGCTGTCAGTACTGCCTTCGTTGTCATAACATGCCGTGAACACCCAACGCCCAAGTTTCATTCTGCCACCGGGTCAACTAAATATAAAATACGTATATTGTTCACACTTGGAATGCATCGCCAATTTGTACAGTGACTCGCCACGCCGCGCCGGGTAGTTGGGAATGGTAAAATATAAACAACTTTTCTTACTAATGATTTTCTGTTTACGTCATGTTTACCTTTAAAATATTCCTTCGTGAACAGTTACTATGACAATACCGACTATCAATTAAACGGCCTAGCAACGAGGTGTCGGGTGAATTATCCGCTAAGCAAGTGTCGCATAAAGGATGAACACTTTTGACCAAACTGTCACAAACTCCTTCCCTCCCCCTCCCTCTATCCACTCTAGGCCATCATAAACACTTTAAACATTGGTAATTGGGAAAACAGGTAATGCAAACAGACTCCAGAAAGTACACAGCCAGGTTATGTTATACACCTTTAAGCCACCGAGTCGATAACGATTAATCGACAGCCATTGCTGTTAACCCTTAGACTAAAACATTGCTCAGACTAAGACCATTATTTAGGTCTAGATCAGTCCCCAGGAAGCTGACTGATCAGGATTTGCAACTTTTTGATGGTGAGTCCTTAGCAATATATGTTGTTATCTCCATCAATGTCGTTGTAAGTAAGTATTCAAAATTTGAATTGTGGATGAATAAATTAAGCATGAGAAAGGTTACAAGTTTGTTGAATGATTTTTGCCAAAAAAGGGTTTATTGCGTCTTATTAATTATTCCGAAAATCTTAATAGTGGTTGTGGCCGTCGTCATTGTCGTTAATATCATTATCATATCGGCCAAACTTGTCTATTGTTTGCTGTGCTACTAAACCAATAAGAGATAGGGCGTCGCGAAATGTACGTATGTCGCCGTAATGTATACAAAGAAAATAAAAATACAACATCATCATCAGCTGCAGCAGTACGCGAAAAAACAACAACAACGACAAACAACAACAAACAACAGCAGCAAAATCAGCAATAACAGAGCAACATTAGCCCACTTCTGAATTTGATATTAAACAGTCAGCACATCATTTTCACTAAACAACCAATAATTGAAGGAAAAACAACCATTGAAACAAACTTGAAACAGACTTAATATTACACCTTGTCGGACGTACCTATAGAATATTCATTAGAAACTTATGTTCCACATACTTCATCAACACTACCATTCGAACGTAATATTTGCTTACAGTCTTTAAAGGTTTTAATGCGCTTTCTTTTGTCAGGGCTTCGATATTTTTGTTGACTTGGCGCATAAAACAATGTCTTTCGTTGGCACTGGGCGTTCCATTAAACATAAAAGAAAAAAGGAAATAATATAAACAAGGAAAACAGAGAATAAAATATGTATGGCATTGTCATTTTAGGACTCTTGGTCTGTATCTTCAACTTGAATATCGGTCTTCCCCGAGAAACAACTACTCGCGACCCGGCAACAATTTTTCAGTTATCCGGAGGCAGTTCACACCAAACACATATAGTTCTGCCTTCAGTGTGTTAGCAGTTAGGTAACATCTAGCACAGAAAAAGTCGCATTATTCCAACATCGATTGATAGATCGATAGTAATGAAAACGCACTTAAAATTCCTGAACGTAAGGGAACTTTACAAACAAGCGTTTTAATGACACAGATATGCCGCTGCCTCGGTATAAGCACTTGACCTAAGTGACCAGAGTCGTCGCATTACCTACTGCACTACTAGCGCCATTATAACCACTCGTATACTAAAACAAGCGCCCCAAGAACTAGTATTTGTTAAATTGTTCGAAAATGTTATGTAGAAAAATGTCGCCAGTCGAGGGTTGAACCCTTTATCTTCGTTAATAGGGCGCATGCTCAAAGGACTTGGTCGCTTACATCAAACGCCCTAATCACTACTTACTCAAAGTAATAACGTTGTCCATACTTTCTTGAAACAATTCCAATCGTTAAATACAATGCTGAACAAGAAAGTACAAGGATATGAGACATCCAAGCTGCCGCAGAAAGTATATGTCCTTTAATCAAGAAGATGCTTTTCTTTGAACTAAACATTCACGATTCATTTCATTAAAACACGTATGTGAAAGTAACAACCCATAACTCTAATAGAAACTAGACCACCTGCTTCGATGCTTTGTACTTTATTGTCTGCTACATCAATAACTTCAGCTGCATTGTTATTATCGGCATACTCGATTTCCTTTATTAAACAAGAACTCGCCAAACAGCTGCGAATTCGTATTAATGCGAGAGAGAGAGAGAGAGAGAGAGAGAGAGAGAGAGAGAGAGAGAGAGAGAGAGAGAGAGAGAGAGATGGGTGTGTTTAGATTTTTGATTATTTTGTTATATTTGAATATTTTGTTAACGCTTTCACGCGGACTGGTTGTTCTGTCAGGTGTGACAATTTGCTTAGCAAATGTATAAACGATCAAGGACATCAACATGTTAGGATTTTATTACACGTAACCAGTCATCCAGTTTAAAAGGAGGAAATGACAACTGCAATGTATCCATTATAAATGTACCAGTATCCTGATATTCATCAAGTATACAGACTAGTCCTCAAGAAGGAATACATAAAGTCCACCTATAATATCGTTTAAACACATTTTGTCATACAGCATTGTGTACATGTTGTGACTATCGTATACATTAAAGTTGACCTAATGCATCAAATGTCCTTCGAGGTATTTGGCGTTACATTTACTACAAATGAAAGAAAAACAAAGGAAGGGAAGCACATGAAGTCCACCGTTGCGACCGACCCCTAGGCCATATCTTCAAACCAGAGCAATCTGGACAGCAACACCGGTAATGTTTGCAAATTTCTTTGTTGGTTTGCAATCTCACAGAAAAGGTGTTCATCTGAAGCGAATATATAGTACAGTCTTTACTGTGATAGCATGTCGACAGTGAAAACGTGAAATCAGACGCACATTCTTTCAAAGTACCAACCAGTTGTGGATCGGCCCTTGAACGAAAACAAGAAAGCTACGACACTTCCGAACTAAACCAAATTCTCAAATGCTACAACCACAACCACTACTACGACCACCACAATCGCTACAACCACTACAACAACCACAGCCATAACTACTAAAATCAGCACGACCATCACAATTATTACAACCACAACCACAAACACTACGACCACCACAAAAACAACTACTACACGCACTACAACCATCGCAACTACTAGAAACGCAACCACCACAGCTATTACAACCATTGTATCCACATCTACAACCACAACAATCACCACGATCAATACAACCGCAACCACAATCACCAAAACTATCACTTCTCGGCCACTTTCTGTCACTTAATACAACCCGTGCTGCTACTACAACAGCTACATGTATTAATACCTTGCCGATCCTCGGGGAAAATCATCCTTCGGATGTATCTGGTGCAATGATACCTACTGAAATCAGGATCGTTTTGTTCGCCGGAAGTCAGAAGAAGAATATGCCTGAAATGTAGTCCGCGCAAAACACAAACAATGTCACCGTTTGACAGCTGTGTGTCTGCTGCGCTGGGTAAATTAAAATTGGATGATTTTAATTTGAAGCCGCCACAAATTGATGATTTACAGGCATTGTACTGTCGTGAGCTGCCTATCTCAAAAGTAGCCCCATTAAGGGAAATGGCCGAGTTGATCCGACTACCTACATACATCCGAGAGATGATTCGGGAATTATCCGAGGTGTTCCGATTGAATACCTTGCCACAACCGCCATTCATACTCATGTCGCTGCAGCAACAAGAGCAACAACAGCAACTATAACAACAACAACAAAAACGACCTATATAAACTACTGCTACCACTACCTGTAATCAAGAATGTCAATTATATGTCTTAGTAGGTGGTATCCAACAGTTTGTCCATATCAAATACATCTAACAATATCGAACCTCTACTAAGGGGAATTCGGGCATATTTTTATAAACACATACTTTAATCTATACTTTAGTCTTAATAAATACGATTTTGAACTCTAACTGATTTGTTACACAGAACTTATCGCGAAAAAAGAATCACTCTGAAAGGGTATTCTTTCCAACAGTATGAAAAGCTAGAGAGTGATTTCTGTTAAAAATAGATGTCGACGTCACAGCGGATAACCCGGATGACTATATAACGTGATCTCAGAAGTAACTGGTCACGTGATTTCTAAATTCAAAATTAGCCGTCTCTGCAGCGAGGTTCGTATAGAAAATACCTGTTTGCAGTGACGAGTGGGGATTTATGCTTGACTGTACACACAGATCTAGGACATCAATGAACAGCATTTTGCAGGACCTTTTCAGGCAACAATGACTTATTTGGTTATTATGAGAAAAGAAATTTTGATCCAAACAGTCGGAGACCACGTTTCAGCTATAGTGAAATACAAATGTGCGATTACCGATTTCATGCCATGCTCCATTGTCAAATAAGTGTGGTGTTAATGCAATGTTCTGAACTCCATTGACGTGAGAAAGTAACGGCTTGATATATTGCTTCTCATGGATTTTATCTATTAAAGGCTAAAGTGTATTTTTACGATGAGACCACATTAAATAAATTCAAGACTTAAAGGCCATGTCCATCTCCATTTTGAACGGTTCTCCAAAACAGACTAATTTTTAAGATAATCATTTCGTGTGTAAAAATTGAAATAAAAAGGACCCTTTTCACAAAACGTTAAATAATATTTAATATCATTAGATATTCAACAATGCATAAATGCATTGTGTGGTGGGGCTTGAGAAATATGATAGAGATTGTCCCCACACTGTCTTTCAAAATATTTGACAGAATAAAATTATATTTAGTTTTCCGGCTGTCCATATTGTCTGTAAATGTTGTTAATACATCGCCATGTTGTGACCCAACCATTCATATCCCATAAACCCCGTGCGCACACTGTTCGCGCAGTTTCCGGTAATGGATCATTGAGAAATTCAAATATAATAAAACGCTGCATATATGAAGCTGCGCTTTTAAACACAAACCAAGCACTGCAAAATCAATGAAACAATATGCAATAACAATGCTCATTTTAATCAGTTACGTGCACTTTATACCTGTAGCCGACGATCTACCGATTGCGAAACCGGGTCCGGACAAATGTGTCGGGAGATTTATAGCGCAATGCGTGTCCACTTAAGCGAAAGGTATATGTATTAGCAATATATCTCACAGTATTTTAATATGGCATAGTTTTTTTTCTAAATGGCAGTGCCCGTGAACGTTTGTAAATATGTAAAGAGGGCAATTATTTGTGTTTAACTGTTGAAAAAGGCAATTTGCCGAAAATTTGAGTGTGAGCGTTTTTTAGAAACTACATCTCATAGTCAATTGACCTTTTCGAAATTCCATACCCAGGTCGGGGAATAAGTAGGTCAGGGGGTTGCGCGCGCATATTGACTCAGATAAGACAGCTGAATCTACATGTAAAACAACATTTCCCGTAATATTTCGACAACATAAGAGATCTGATGATGCAGAGAATTCACTTGTAAGTAGTTGTGTTGCAATCAGAAGAAAAAAGAACTCACTTGTAAATTGCGCACGATATGGGTGCAACAAAAATGACGTGATTGACCCGACGACGATTACACTGTTTTGAACGCATGTTATGAACTTATTTCTTACTCTTGACATTGATTTAGAAAACGAGTGATATCAACTTACTGAAAGTTAGCTGTAATCCAAAGCTGACAATGTTGTTAAAGCAAACCAATCCTTAAAGAAAGTAAGCAAGTTAACTACACCCAGAAGTAAACTTACCACTTGTGGTCCAATCCTGTAGAAAAGGACAACAGTAGGGGCGCGAATTTTTTAAACGTCTTTCACTAATGTAAAGAAAATTTGTAGATCTTTGTAGTCATATATATATTTCAAATTATCCAGGCTTCCCCGTTACTCCATATATTCATGTTTATTGCATTATGCGACCGGTGTACATCCAGATCTGCTGACGCGTTGGTGCTGTCTGATCTTGATCTACACTGGTTGCATTTTGTACAGAAATAAGCTAATGGATCAAAAACAAAATGGATGTTCCGGCTAATCTGGTTCTACAATGATCACACACGCGATAAAACCCATACATATGGAGTAAAGGGTTATTATTAGCAATTAAATTTTTGGTCACCCCAACCAGCCATAAAGTGTTTGCATACAGTGACAGTTTAACATCTGTTGTTTACATTTAGTGATATATTTTCATTTTATATTATACAGATGTGCCTTTCACTGTCATTCGGGGAAACCATGCTGATGACAAATGGTGACCTGAATACTGTACTAAGACATTTTCGCCTGTCAATTAAAGGAAAGAGGAATCATTAAGTAACATGGCTAGCCAAACAACTTGGGATCCTTCAACACAAAGTATTCAGAGTGATCCATTTTTAACGACATTAATGGACATAACACATACAGTGAAGGATGGCTAAAGGAATTGAATAAAGATTTGTTTTGAAATTCAACTGTGTAAAATGCAGTCGAAATAGTTTAAAAGTTGTGGAATCAGTTAATTTTGAACATTTTGATTTTGATTTATATATGTAATTGCTCCTCCAGTACATAAATTATATTGAATCTAATTATTTATAAACAAAGAACAATAACGATTGTGCCGGCAGGAAATTTTATCTCTGCAAACCATGGATTTATTTATCATAATGACAATTGAATGCCGCAGAATGATCCCGATGTATCGTTAAAGGAATGTTTTCAGAATTACTTAAACAGGCTGGGAGTATTAATGTAATGAAGATTCTGCTACGGGAGTGAAACTGTTTGATCCTGTTGTTCGTTTCACATCCAGTCGTGAAATTAACTAGAACTACTTTTTGTCGCGCAAGAAATAGAAAAACTCTGTGGGGTCGGCTGCATAAGCGTGAAGCAATAACACCGTGAATACAAAAAAAACAACAACAACATACGTTGCTTATGTTCTACTCAGAATAAGCGATTGAGATTATTGAAGGTTGACCTTAAGGTTGACCAAAACCTGTCCAAAGTACACGAATGCATTCGCCTACAGGTTAAAAGTGGTATCCGACTGTTTAAACCAAAAATATTTTCATTAAACTTCATAATAAACCATTGTTACCTGAACAGATCTCGTAAAATGGTGTTTATCGATGTCCTACACCTGTCTGACAAGTGAAACATTACGCCGCAACCGTCATTACACAGATGTATTTCCTATCTGAGTCACGCTGCACAGTTAGCAATATTTAAACTAAGAAAACCACGAGACCACTTATGTTTTAGCTCATTCACGTCATCCGCTGTGACGTCGATGTCTATTTTTAGCAAGAATCTCAATCGTTCTTATTTATAGATTTGAAAAGAATTTACATTTTAAGTGTTGATTAAAGAGTTTCACTGCCCCAAACTTGATATACAGTTGAAAATTGTCAAAGTTTAGACTAAAGTATATTTTTTTCTGCAGACGTTATGCGAAAACACCCCAATCAGAGGTCAAATATTGTTACATATATTAGATATAGACAAACTGTCGGATACCACCATTAAAATGCTCAAAGAAAGGACCATAACACAATGGAAACTAACTTGTGTTTTGATAACAATTATTTTAACAAGAAAGAGCGCGGATGTGAGACATCCATGGAGCATGCTCTGAAAACAAGATGATGGATATCCTCTTCATATTCTAAATTCGATTCATTACATAAATATTTTTTGAGTAACTTTTTGCTACTTTGAATTCTTTATTGATGTCTGCTACATCGGTAATTACAAGCTGCATTGCTTACATCGGCATACTTTGTTTCTTTTGTTAAGACTTTGCCAAACGGCTGCGAATTTATGCCTGCTGCCTTTTATAATTGCAAGCCAAGATTTATTGTTGCAAGCTATCTTTTAAAAAACCGGAACACGCGGTTCTTTTCTCTATTAAGGGCATCAAAGAACACCAGCGACATCGTGTTATTGGATGCTACATTATCGTGCCCATAAAATAATGCATTTCATAAGACCATAAGGCATCGCTCTCAAGAGCGGAGCCAATTAACAAAACATGAGCTTAATCTACGAGTCATTCATCTTTATTGTTTGGTTTTAAAAATACATCGCAGAGACCAATTGCGATTATTATAGGAACCTCGAGTTATTTTGTAGGAAGAACGCCTCAGTCAAAGGTCTGTGCAGAACCAGCGGGGCACCGCAGGTCGCTGAAACATATTCCCACATTAAGTCCTTTGAGCCGAAAGGGATTTGGGATCGGGATTTGTGAAGTGAAGACTAGATATACATACATAGTAAGGGATCCTAACTTATACCGAAGCTGTCAACAGACAAAATTTACTTTAAAAGCTTAGTATTTTAAGCTTACATGTATGTTTTTCACAACTCTAGTCTTTTACCAGGTAAGTAGGGTGGGGGAGCCTTATGCCCCCCTCCACCCACCCCCAAACGACCCATGGATCCATCCTTGGTGTTATTGCATGTATTTCACTATTCATTTAATAATGAGGTATTGTTAAAATATTCAAGACATTATGCCACAGTACAAGCAGCACTTAATCGGGTATGTTCTAATTAATTGCATGTACAATATGTGTACCATACACTAGGACATTTGAAAGTAACATAGGGTTATACCATAGACATATGGGTTATACACAGACAAGTATTTTCAGGTTTCGTTCAGGGCAAACATCTTTTTCACGAAAAATAAACAACGCGTTACAAATATGTCCATGGCGAAAGATATCATACAGATGATGATGACCTCATGCTGTTGCATATTTATACAAGATATCTAATCTTGTTACCGTGTTGTGTGTACAATACAAACAGGTCTGTATCATTGTAATAGATAGGGAGTATGCATATATAGGAAGTTTGAAAATTATTGTATGAACGTTGTGACTATATTTAAGTACATCTCACAAAGGCAATGTTAAATGGAGGATATGATATAAGTTTTCATTAGATACTGAAAATATTAAACGAGTTGGATGCAATGATACGAAAAGAGGCTCTGCTGTTTACAATGCATAATCTTTTTATAGTATGAACAGTCGGCCTTGACATGTGTAATTCGGTTTGAAAGAATCCGCACAAAAGATAGTTCCAGTCTTTACTCGACCATTTTCCACACAAACGGAACAGATTCGTTTATAACATGACTAAAATGTTATCTATTTATTAATTAAAATGAAATCGTCCAACAAAATGCATAAAACGGCGACAACAAACTGATCGGGAAATGGCATATACACCACACATACTTAATGACGTCACACTGCGACAATGACGTCACACTACGATAAATAACTAGTGAGTTACCAAAAAAAAAAAACGCATGAGAGTTACCTCACGCTCGCGCGGTAGGTTATGTGATAAATTTTATGAACGAATCCTAGATAGCACCTAGTGCCGGTATACCATTAAAAAACACTTTTAAGTGAAAAAAGCCCAATCTCTGGAATATCAGCTTTATGTTTATGGCCAGCTCTTACGAGTCCATGCGGATTTAATTTAAAACAGTAGACTTTTTTTTACTAAGGATATAAAATTTAAATGGCCGCAATACCTTAAAACGTCGTCATATGCTTTGAAATACGCTTTGAATTTTTCTAAGGTATTCTATAGGGTATAAAGTGTGCACAACTGCACTAAATCAGCTCTTCTGCTTTAATATAATACTTTTGAAAATGACTTTAATATAATACTTTTGCGAATGGACAACGTAAGCTCATTGTGCACATTTTCAAAATTGCAAAATAAAGTTACTTGGTCAAGGCCGCATAACATTACGATAAAAAAGCAAGTCAACATGCAAATTTGCAATCGCGACTTCTCGAGAGATGTCAAACGTGATAGCGTGACGTAGTGTGACATTATCCGATTAACATGCTTGGTGTACATGCGATCAACATGAATGCCGACAAGGTTTGTTTGAATGAACTCCGGTATATGGGTTAACAAATACATTGGATGAAGTTATATTGAATAAAGCGGACATTTAATACTGTATTCATAATTGAGGCCGTTTAAATATGATACGTGTTAACGCATGCCTATTAGGTGGTTGGTGATGGTCCAGGAGAAAATCTTTGTCATGTTTTTCAAAAGATGACGAAATCGAATATATTTGTTCGTTTGTTATGTGGATTTATTGCTCCATAAGCACTGTTCCAGTTATCCGGAAATAGCCCTTTATTATTAGTTAGGCTCAGTGCTAAGTAACTGTGATGGCATACCGTGAACACTTGACTACACGTATGTAACACATCACGTGATCTTTACCTAGACTTGAGCCGCCACGGAAGTACTTTTTTTAGTATGACTCATGGAAAAACTTTATGTATGAACATTAAGTATGAGAGCTATACTTCTGTTTCATTATATTGGCATGACGGGACCTTGGATCCGATCCGAGTCTTCCGCAACTAGGGACTAGAACCCGTCTAAGCTGTGTCAGTCACTCAATTAAGTTCAGATGCATTAATTAACATTAATTAACATAAATTAACAGTGAAAGTAATAATGAGGTACATAGGTGAAATGAAAATGGTCTTACTTGTTAGTTAATATTCAAGGTCTTTCAAACAGTGACTAGGCCCTTTTAGTTGGAATTCTTAGACTATTGCAATTACAAATAGTACACTTCCTTGCTTTTATAAGCTTAAAATCCATTTAAAAATACTTATAGAGATATGTTGTTTAAAAATAAAAATGTTAGGTTTTGTTGATGATAGTTATCACAAAAAAGGCAGAAAAGTCAACATACACTCCAAAGAGCACAAGCATAAAAACCGAGTAAAACAAATGAAATGACCTACATCTATTTAGAGATTATTCAGGGGAGACTATTCATTAATTTCTCTCATTAGTCATCTCTTTATAATGGCCATGGAATACAAAGTGTATAAGTCATAAAACTTCCTGACTGCTAACGCCTGCAATAACAAATACAGGCTTTAAGATACACTACAGCAGAGGTTGACGGTTTGGTTTTATTTTTGAGATACATCGCAGGGGCCAGTTATGATCATTATAGCGACGTCCAGCTGTATTGGTGGAGGGAGACCTCAGACAAAATGTCTGGATAGAATCACCGGCGCACCCCAGGTCAGCTGGCAGACAGTCCCACATAAAGTCCTTCACCCCGAACGGGACGTTTGACGGGTTTGTGTTGACTACCTGGCGTGCACGAATACAATTTCATGTACCGCGGTTTATAAAAGACCCCACACTCTCCTGCGCTTAAAGATATCTGGTTGAAAGAGATTAAAATGTTTCCTTGTATAGATTTGATATTCAAAATTGTATCCGACAGTTTGTCTATATTAAATGCACGTATATATTATGCCTGTTTAGGGGGATTTTGGCCTATTTTTTTTTTTACAAAATCTCATAGGCTACTGCAAAGACGATATTGAATATTGATCTAGATATTGAACCTCAATTGTTAGTTAGTATAAATTATATAAAAAATCGCTCTAAGTGTCCTTTCTAAATGTCCTTTCTTTCCATTCTATAAAAAAGCACGATGGGGATTTCTCTTAGTATAGACACAAACGTCACATCCTGTTTCCCGAATGATGAGATAACGTGACGTCAAAAGTAAGTGGTCACGTGGTTTGCTCAATTAATAAATAGCGTCCAGATAGTAAATACATGTTTGTTATGACGCGTGGCGAGTTATGTTTCATTTTTCATAAAGGGGTAGGACATCAATTAACAAAATTTCATAGGATCGTTTCAGGAAACAATGTTTTGTTAACTTATGTCATCATAGCAACGTCCAGCTGTTATTGTGGAGGCAGACCCCGGGCAACATCTGAACAGAACCAACAGCGCACCGCAGAACAGCTGGAAGTCATTTCCAGCTGAAAGACTTAAGTTCAGGTATTACAACGAGATCTGGCTGATCTGGATGTACACTTTTTGTCCATGTGGGATCAATTCGTGCGTAGCTTTATAATGGTTAATATTTTAATATTACGAAGGACCGGCCGCAATAGCTCAAGTGGTAGAGCGTCGGCTTGCGGATCGGGAGGTCGTGGGTTCAAACCCCGGCCGGATCAAAGCAAAGACTCCAAAGTTGGTAGCAGTGGCTTCCCTCCTAACGCTCGGGGCTAAGGGGACAGCATTACGCTTGACTCGTCGGTGTAAATATAATGTACCGGGTTCAGTCCCTGGACACCTCATACGTGCCCCTGTGTTATTATAATGATAGAAATGCCCTGCACAGTATCGGCAAAACTGCCGGCAAATCCCAATCCCAATCGCAAATAATACGAGAAAACTATGAAAATGAATTACCCTAGACGGCGATGACATGATATAATGTAACCATGTACATTCCTTCCTTCTGAAAACATGTACACATGTAATTTAGACATATTACAGAGCTTTTAGGATAGTTTAGACGGGCAAAACAGCGCAGCTAGTTATAAACCAAATTATATCTTGAAAAAAGTATGTACGAATAACGTACAAAATTCAAACAATAACAACAACAACAACAAACAAAAATCACAACACAAAAGGAGAAAGTAACGAATTAATACACCAAAAAAAAAGAGAAGGAGAATAAACAACAAATTCTCGTGAATTCACATACACTGTTAAGTAAACATTGACACTTTTCAAAATGAATAGGCGCAAATTGTAATAACTACAACTGTCTCCATTTAACTTAAACTCCGTTAGTGGGACGATAAACCCAATAAAAATATAATAGCTACAACAGCATATTATGTATGAGCGACTAATGCAATTAATCGATCTAGACTTACAGGTGTTTGTAAACATGCACAATGATTATATATAGCAAACGAAACAAACATACTGTCAATACCCATACTGTCGTACACAAACTTACCAAATTCTAGACTTATATCTATTCAAGTCAATCCAACTATATTTCCAGTGGTAATAATCCAAAAGCACCCAGAAATTCACACGCAAAGGTACACAAAAAAGCAGAGCCACCAAAATGCCCAAAACTGGAACTGTCCTTGGGCCTTGACAAAAATAGACGGAGATATCTTGTGTATCTCCTATATCCACCCGGTCAAGTTATAATCTGGCAAACTTGATGTCTACCCATGCGATACAAATGAACAGGTACACATGCAACAGAGCGGGCGAAGGGCTAAATACGGACTAGTTGGGGTGGAGTAGGTCGTGTCGTTAATTCACAGCCATGTATAGAACCAACCTGAAATTTGAACAAGGTAACTACGGCATTATGGGAACACAATAGGCTTAGCAAACACGATTTAAACTGGTTCTGGTATAGATTTTTTTACACTCGGGATAAACAATTAGCAAATACACGGTTAAACCTACAGAAAATACGTTTGCTATGGTAAGATGTTCGTGTCTAAAAAGTTTTTCGCGCTGCAATTTTAATTGTCTGCTAAAATAACCGTTTAATTTGTTACATTATTTTCTTTGGATTTGATTACGTATAAAACGATCGCCAATAGAAATGGTTTTATGTGCTGTTTGTATTTTCTTGCGAGTTAAGAAAAACACTTTTTTTTCTTACGGATTGGAGTAACTAACATATTCTTCCTTTAAATCATTGAAAATGGCCACCTTAGTGAACTTCCACCCCACCCAACCCTCAAGATAATACCATGCTGTGAGATCACAGCTGAATACTTGATTAGTTTACCATACACAGAGACGTCATAGATGAAGAGGTCATAAAACACATGATGCACATGGGCTACATGTAACTGTACTGCCATTGGTCAGTAACACTGTAATCCCCACCCATTTCCTGCTACCACTGCAGACTGAGGCTCGACCCGCCCCCACCCCCAATACCTTCCCACAACCTCCCACTGTAATCACAGAGTGAAGCCCACATTCCAATTTTCAATGCCATTAATTCAAGGCTACGGCTCTTTCCATATCAGCTGTTGTTATGTGTTCACAAAATATCTTTGCTAGTAATGATTGGGTGGAAATAAAAAAGTTAAAATTTATGGTATTTGACTTTATATCTCTCTCTTAATCATGTATTATGTTCAACAAAGTATACCGAATTTTAATAATTTTCCTGCCATTGTTTCACGATTTTTCTTATAATTACAATTACATGATGTGAAATGATTGTGCGTATTTTCAACATATTTTCTATTAAAATTGGCTGTTGTTTTACTTGATTTTGAACAACAACAACCTACAACACCACCGTATACACCCACGCACACACGAAAATACGCTCATATACACCAAATATAGATGTACATGTATTTGAAATGTCTTATTAAATTTATCCATGTTGGTTGAGAAGATTGGGGGAACAAGAACACAGGTGGACAAGAGAATATGAAGATGGCAAACAGACAGATACACAGAAAAAAGAGATGGTGTGAAAAGGAAGATAATCGAAGAGGGACAAAGAAAAAGAGAAGGATACGCACAGACTTGAATAAACAAAAGGCAAATACAATTTAAGAGAATGATATGCTGACCCAGCCCACCCCCACCCCCGCCCCAACTCACACACACAGAAATGAGAAATGAAATTAGAAGAGATACACATGGAGAGAACAAGTAGTATACTGTAACGAATATAACAAAAAATCTCGGAATTTTGACCCACGTGCCTCACCATAGTAAACGTACTACAACCGACGCGTTGATTCAGGCAGCGATAATTAGATAGACCTTTTAGGCGTGGTATATAATCGACGGCAATGACCATCTAGCTATAAACATGTTCAATTTAATATATGTTGCCATGGAAACATCCGCCACAGGTAATGTTGTGTATCTACCCTTTGAACAGAATTAAAAAAAAAGTTAATGACGTGTCTTATAAAAAGATGCAACGACATATGTTTAGTCTTTGTAGTAAACTCTAGCTTAAATACGTCAGTATTGCAAATCCCAATCAATAGTTAACCATTGTAGCAACGACAAGTTACTTTAGACAGCAATTCACACAGATGTCACGAGACCAATGACTTGTTGATGAACAAAAAAGTTGTCCTTCTATCAAGCATACTTTAATACGTAAAAGCTCTTATAACAAACTTAATTTGAAACTTCTTCAATCACATGCTAGTAGTTATTACATATAGTTGGATATAGTCCATGGATTGACCCAGGGTGGGTGGGATGTGGGGATGCACCCCTCCCCCCCCCCCACACACACACCAACCAGGTAAAAGAGAAGAGTTGCGAAAACATTATACATGCAAGTTTTAAAAATGCTAAGCTTTTAAAGTATTTTTTGTCTGTTGATTGCTTAGGTCGAAGTTAGGACCCCTAATATATATCTAGTATTTACAGCGATAAAGTTAATGTAGGTTACATCAAATATTTTAATAAACTTGTAAATCTGTAAAGCAGTACATCAATAAGTCAGCGACTGTATCTGCTCACCCAAGTGTGATAATAAAAGTTGGGTAAGCTCCTTTGCATGTAACAACAACAACAACAACAACAACAACAACAACAACAACAACTACAACAACAACAACAACAACAACAACAACAGCACGAAGAATGTATATTTGCAAAGCTGTTGCATGGTTTGAAAACGTATTACATTAGAAATGTTATTATTTTTTCTTACTATTTTTTTATTACTAATATATTCGTTATTTTATTAATCATGAGTTTTATGATGATGACGACGACAATGCTGCTGCTGTTGTTGTTGCTGCTGCTGCTGCTAAAGTTGATGACGATGTACTAAGTGAACCATTTTTGTGCGCGTTTCAACTGTCCTTGGAGAATGTAATTATAAGACTTATTACAGTGAGTTTCTTTCAATATTCCTTGCTTGAGGGAGTAGGCTAAGCTGTTAAATATTGAAACCCCAACTTTTTTACAGCATATTTTAAATTACAGACTAAAAGTATTTCTTGAATATATTTTGTGGATATTAGACTTGTAAGAGCTTATCGCTAAAACCTGGCGTAAGTGTGTTTAGATATTTACTTTGTGATAAAGTATGATATTCATGTCTGAAGGAATACAGAGTGCAAGACAAGACATTGACTTCAAATCATCATCATCATCATCAGCAGCAGCAGCAGCAGCAGTCGCAGGAGCAGCAGCAGCAAAAACAACAACATTAGCAACTTTTATAATTTTATCTACAACAATAACAACATCAGCAACAGGAATAGTAAAAAATAGTAAAAGAAATGGCAAACAACATCATTACAACTGTAACAATAATGATAACAATAAGACAATAACAAAACTACTGTACTGCATGAAACATATAAATATACTTATAAACAAAGGAAGACTTGAAATGAAACTCAACAACACCTCTATCTTGGATATCCCTTTACACCGCGGCTACATGTATGTTAGCAATTTTGCACCCAGACGCATGCACCGCTGTGCCGATGCGCATTAAAGATAGACATATATATATATATATATATCGATTTTAGATAAAGACAGACCATGCATTGACATTTAATAAATGTTACTCGACTTGACGTTCATTGAATGTTATCTTGATTATCCTCAGTAAAAAACATTTTTATCGCAAGTATGCACTTTATGCTAGGGCTATTTGATTACCTGTGCAGTTTTCTGTTAGTGAGCCAGGCGCGTAGCTCATGTGCGTTTCTGCCATTACGCACTTTACGCACGTGCGTAACCTTCGTCTGAAAAGTCGAAAATCTAAAAGTACCAAAAACACTTAGAAAGTAAATGCCTGACCCGGGTTAGGAATGATATATTTTATTTCCGTAGTTTCTATGTTATAAAATCTTATTACCACACTAATCAAGTTGAGACTGTTTAATTTGATTAAACTTATACACGCCAAGATGTTAATCGTTCATATCCTGCGTTAAGTTCCTCGCATGTCCGCATTTTACCAGTCATTCATTAGAAAATAACCGAATGTATTCAAAAGTATTACTACAAAGGTTATTTCCCTAGTAATTGTGTTTAACTTCAAAAACGGCCCAGATGCGCACATGGCGTAGTGCCTGTACACAGAATACGCAGCTGCGTACACATTGCCACCAGAGAATGAAAATCTAAAAAACTTAATTCTGCAATAAAATCTAAACTTAGTAGGGGTAAGGTGTATATTGCAATCACCAACTACCCCTATTTACAACATGAAAAAAAAGACAAAATTGCAAAATCGATTTTGTATTTTTTAGCTCTGACTTTTGGTATGAGACAATGATTAGACTCTTATATTTGAAGCTGTATTTGGAAAAAGGGGTCTAAATGACAACATTTTCAAAATTGGTGTTAATTGTTTTCCTAATACTTAGACATCATTCCAAATATATAAATATATCTATATTTCTTTATTCTAGCGTTATCAATATTTTACCTCTATAAACAAAGAAGAATTATGTCGCGATAAAATAAACGATATTACACGGCATAAATAGGAACTATTTTAACGCAATAGAGTGGCTGTTCCTTTTACTTTCCCTACCCGTTTTCGTATTGTTGACCAAGCTGATATGCTGTGAAACGTTGTTCTTTTCGTTAAATTTAACTTACATAATATCATACGTATTACCCTGTGAAGAAAATGAATAGAATGTGCAATTTCGTCAGTTGTTGATATTCCTGAATAAAATAACCAGGAAGTACGCGGAGGTGAAATAGAACAGTAAAACAAGGGAAACAACCTAACAACATTGCTCAAAATGTAGTTCGCATTTGTGTCCCTTATAAGTCAACAATTCTTGTAAAACATGTTAGAATGGAAATGATTTTAAGTTTGCGTGGGCTAACTCCCAATATATAACTCTTTCTCGTTCAGATGTGTAAATTTTATCACTCAGGCTTACGGCTTTCGTGGTTAAATTAGAATGCATCTGAACTCGAAACCGTGATAAATTGGGCGTTAGATCATGCAAACTTAAAATATATTTCCCAAACATATGGCCCGTTAAAGTAGACCAAAGTCTGGTTTAAAATTAAGGATTCAGCATTCTTCTGCTGTTATGTTTTAACAAAATGAACCGCTATGTGTTTTTTAAGTAAACCACTATATACACTTAAAGATGGTATGCGACAGTTTGCCTACATTTTATATAACTAACAATATCTGAAAATAAGAACGATTGGAATTTCTGCTAAAAATAGACATCGACGACACAGCGGATGACGTGGATGAACTTAAACATTAGTTGTCACATGGTTTTCTTGGTTTAAAAGCTGTGCAACGTGGCTCAGATGGGAAATACATGTTTGTAATGACGATTGTAGCGTTAATGTACACTTTTTGACATGTGTAGGACACCAATAAACGGCATTTTACGAGATTTGTTCAGATAATAATGGTTAATAAGATGTATAATGAAAATATTTTTGGTCCAAACTGTCAAATACCACCTTAAAACTAACTTAAGTCATTAGAAATCTAATTACAATGCCGAATCTTCAGTCTTTCTTTAGTTTAAATAATGAAAAATTTGATTAAAAATGCCGATTTTGTACGTGGCATATTTATGTCTTGTAGAGTTATGTGAAGATCGTAGGTACGTCATGTTTACCCATACAGCTATCCGGAATTAAGTGTCGTCCGAAATAACAGTACACTTTCAATATTTGTATAATTTATTAGTCCTAGTCCTGAGATGTGCTCACGGAAATCTAATCAGGCATTGGGTTCTATTTATGTATATCTATCAATTGTGAAAAGAAATTAGTACTTACTTGTTATACTATATACACTTTGAATTTGAAACATTCTGATAGTTTGATAATATTGACATCAACCAAACATATGATCATTTTTATGTAGTATGTTACCAAAATGAACACTTACTATTAAAACAACACAGATTTAGAACACAAACACATTTTAACATTTAATTTTCTGTTTTTATTCAATATGTTCCTTCAAGGCTTCCAAAGCGTCCGAAGACATGGTTTGAAACATTCTCGCCTGCTTGCTATGTGACGCCATGTTTGTTAACAATGCGCATGAAAAACTAACACGTCGTGAGAATAGCAAAGGTCAATATTCATTCCCGGAGAAGTTATCACCTTTTATGGACTCGCGCGTGCGAGCTCTCGACCAATCAAAATGCTTCAAATTCATAGGGTATATAATATATACTACGAAATAATTGTGGCCATTGTTTGAACACCTGTAAAAGCTCACAGGGAAAACTTACACCGCCCAAAGTTCGCTTCCGAACGCTTTGGTGAATTTTGTGTGTAACTGAACAAATCTTGTCTAGTTTTCAACTTTCACGTGAAACATTTCGAGCCTATGAAGATGTGTGTAAAATGGTTCTCAAAAGAAATCAGACAGCAAAAAATGCCTGATTTTTGTCGCATTAAGTTGTCTCACAACTATGCAAATACACACATATAAACACATTTTTTCTTTCTTATACATAGAAAAACTAAAACTCTATTCTAGCATTATATCGCTATACAAGTCTCAGTCTAAGGCACATTGCACAGTTTTAATCGCCATTTAATCGACAGAATATCGCATAAATCCGATAAACTAAGGATGCCTTTTGCCCCGTTATACTTTCGTTTAAATTCTCTGAGTATATGTTAAAAGGCTTTTACTTTCAAAGCATGCAATTCATCAAAAGAAAGCGGTTGGTACTTTTCGGTGTCGTCCATTTTCTATAAGCGGAAATGGGTACTTGTCACTTGGCCTCGTTATCGATTTGCCGTGTCACGTGATACCTAAAAAATCGCCGATTGGGAAACTGGTCTATTCTGCAAGAATTTCTCTCACCATACATGTGCATGTAATACACGAAGAAAAAAACCTGTAATAAGTGATATATTCCAAATGTATGTAGTGAACACCACATTGACTTACCTTTTCTAAAGCTTTCACACAACATGAGTCATAAACGAAATTGCCTTTAACCATTCATTAATTGAAACAAAGATTTTATTGTCGATAAAATGTCAAATTAGGACCACATTTCATTAGTATCTAAAATTGGCATATTATTTGAAAACGCATACTGTAGCAATTTGAAAATCGGCCTCTTCAATTTTTCATTTTGTTTTTCGAATTGTTATTTATTAATCCGCTGTTGTAAATTATAGAAGAAGCTGAAAAGGCGACAATAATAGTGACGTTTATAGACCTAATCCATTTCCTCTCTCAAACAAAGGAAATAAACTAAATGATGTTTATAAGTGTCGTACATCTTTTAAAGAAATGAAGAATTATACTCCAGTCGTCATTACAATCATGCATTTCCTATCTGAGCCACGCTGCACATGTAGCTATGTTTGAACTCAGTAAACCACGTGACAACTTGCTGTTGAGATGACGTTATATCATCATCCGGGTAATTCGCACTGACGTCAACATCTTTTTTTAGGAGAGAGCACTTTGTGCTTATAAATAGATTTAGAAGAAATGAACATTTTGCGCGAATTATTGTTATTTGTTATGAATTTCAATTGAGGAAATCTTCAAATTTCTATTTACCTAAACTTAAGTCTGAGCTTTTGCAAAAATATGCGTAACATTCACCCAAGCAAGGTTATTTAACATGTATTTAAAAATAGGATACAGCATTTCAGTCCGCTAGTTGTATGTACATATACATAATTTAGAATACACACGAGTTAACGTTTTTGGAATGTTTTAAACGTTTTAGCGGTTATGTTGGTTGTGAAAATTTATTTACATGTACTTTCCAATTTAAGAACACAATGGGCCTATATGAGCCTATAAGAGCCCAGGTTGATATGAGAGCAGACAACAACATATGTTTTATTAACATGCAAAGCCATCCATCATTGTAAGCAAACAAGTGTGTATAATTACGACGAACACAACAAACATGAAGGATCGAAAAATTGAACAGAACAGAACAGAACAGAAGGAAACAGTTGACGGTTATGTAAAACTCATGCATTCGATTTATAAACAACGAGTTTAATAAATGTTTATAGTATAACTATATATTATTTTATATGCAGTATTAAATTTAATCCTTATTTATTAAGCGCAGAGCTGTATATTATAAAAATTATAGCAAAATACATCCTGACCAATTGTCCTTTAAGGAATTATCAGCGATAAAAAATCGGGAAAAATCAATATCTATAAATGTCAATACAAACAATTCATCGGTCCAATACCTAGAAAAGAAATATATTTATCAAGTTAACACAGAATGAAAAAAAAACTTACGAAGAATGCAATATATAATCTATTGAATGTTAAGTGTTTACTTTTTAAAATGTAAACCCATTTATTCTGATGCTGAACAACCACGAGGAAATAGATAATTCTAAAAATAGCGGAGTAATCCGATATGTGCATGAGTACACACTCGACACAACAACTAGATGTTAATTAAAAGCCTTACCTTTATTAAAATTTCTCGTCGGGGTTCATTCCGAATTCACATTTTCTGAAGCCACACCTAAAATAATGAAATGTTATAAAAGTATATACCAAGTTTATTTCTTTGCCCATGTCACCCTAAAGAGTTTTATACTCATAGAATGAAAGAGGGAAAAAGGGGCATTAAAGTGAGGAGGAAAATAAAGAGACAAAGAAATTAATACATAGAATACGGGATTGGGATTGGGGTTAGCCGGCATTTTTGCCGATACTGCGCAGCGACATTTCTATCATTATAGCACAGGGGCACTTATGAGGTGCCCAGGGACTGAACCCGGCCGATCCATTATAATGACACCGACGAGTCAGGCGTAATGCTGTCCCCTTAGCCCCGAGCGTTAGGAAGGAAGCCACTAATACCAACTTTAAAGTCTTTGGTTTTAGGGAATCGGATTGAGAGTTAGATAGAAAGAGAGAGAAAATTGGAAAGGACGAGAAATAACAATGAATAGATAAAGATCGGAAAGAGAAGACTCAGTCTTAAAGAGCAGGAAAAAGCGAAATAGAAAAGGAATTTGAGGTATTATAGGAGAGACAGAAAAGAGACAGACAAACAAACAGTCCTAATACAGGAGATGGATACATCAAGATAAAAAAGAGAGAGAAAGATAGAGACATGAAGAGAGAGAGAGAGAGAAAGAGAGAGCGAGGAGAGAGAGAAAGAGAGAGAGGAGAGATAGCGAAAGAGAGAGACAGAGAGATAGCGAAAGAGAGAGAGAGAGAGAGAGAGAGAGAGAGGAGAGAGAGAGAGAGAGAGAGAGAGAAAGAGAGAGAGGATTAAATCAAGCGGTTTAGGAGTTTGATCATAAGACAGATAGGGTGTTATGGGGAGAGAGATTGAGAGATTAAGAGAGAGGGAGCGAGAGAGAGGGAGGGAGGGATAGAGAGAGGGAGAGAAAGGGATTTGGAGAGAGAGAGAGACAAAGAGGCAGAGACAGAAACAAATAGCAAATATTAAGAAAACACTACATATAATCATTAAAAATAATTCGCATATGAAACGTACCTTTACCGCAACCGCTATGAACGTTCTATCATCTCTAACTATATATCTTAAGTTCAAAGACTTATTAATCCACTATAAACCATCTACACAAATATAAGTTTGTCTATACCTGACACAAAGTCGTGCAATTAAACCTTTATAAATGATTCAACAATGAAACCGACCAGCACAGTGTGTCAAGTGTCACCGGATCATGTTTTGTTTTATCATTTGATCAATACCTAAGTTTTCCGTAATCTACTTGATTTATCGACACATCTTACCGGAAATCCGCTGACATTGTTTATTATCATTGAAAACGGAAAATAAGATAATATAGTAATATTTGTTAAGGGTTTAGAAAGTTTCGAATGTGTTATACACATGTTCTGTTTATATCACACAACCTATCTTTACAATTATCTAATAAAGTATTGCCTTCACTTTGATAGCATAATATAATTATTAAAAGGCCTGTTTAAACTTAAACGGGGCGCTCAATTGTTATTTCTCAGCCCCTTACCGCGTGGTTTCGAGTCCCAATCAGGGCTTGAACTTTATTGTGCTGAGATTTTCCAGCTAACCTGCAGTGCGACAGTGGTTCTACCCAGACCAGGGTCTTCCTCCATCAATAATTAGCTGGACGTCGCCAATATGACCACAGTTGTGTCAGTACGATGTAACAAAAACAAAAACCCAAAGCGAAACAACCTTTTTCAAATTACTTAATCAACTTAAGCAGTAGATTTGAATATGAAAAAAACATCAACAAAACAACAACAACAACAACAACACAACAACAACAACAAAACAACAAAAACACAATGTTAGCTAATTTGAGATCAATATTAAGTTTCATTTGTTATGGGCATATTACCAACTGGTAGTCAGACAAAATACTGTTAAAATAAAACTATCATTAAACAAGTCAAATACATATTTCCCACTATTAGTATTTCAGTGATGTGGAGACGGTGTCCTGTTGGAGCAGATCTAGAACTGAAGCCTTTACTATCACATGTACAGCATGCCGTGAAAACCTGGCATGATACTACACCCAGTCACATTATCCCGACACCGGGCCAACCAGTTGTGGAACTACCCTTATATTTGCTTGAGCGTTAGCAAGGGAGCTATAACACTGCCACTATTACGGCTGTGGTATGCCGCGGCCCGGCATCGAGCCCGAAGCCTGTCGTACATAGAGATAATTCTTTACCATTTTCGCTACAAGGTAGGGTTAAATACTATTAAGCTTTGTATATGTATATGAGAGGGGCTTGCCAAGACAGTACTCCAGGGAACAGTCAGAGGAGGAAAAAGAGAGGGACAGAAAGATGGGAAGAAAGAAGAAAAGATGGGAAGACAGAAGAAAAGAAGGGAAGACAACATCACAGATTGGACAGACCGGAAGCTGAGCGAGGCGGTCAAATGTGCGAAGGGCAGGGATGGATGGAGAGGACTGGTTGACAGGTCATCTGTAGCGCCCAAACGGCAACAGCCATGGTGCAGATAATGATGTGATGATGATGATGTGTACTAGATAATTTGTAATGCCTTTAGAAAGTTTAGAGTCATACTGAATACCGCGAGTGCGTTTAGTCTGTACGAAACTATTCACAGCAAGAGGTATACATGCATGGCACAGGATAATAACCAAAATAAAAAAATAGATAGATATTGACCCTTCCCTGAGCTCGTATTAAATCCAAAATGAAATGATAAGCGCTGTTTAAAACCTGTCAAAACCATAGCAGAGGTTATGTTGAAATCTGTCGGCAAAAATCACGTAGCAAGACTCACAGGCACAGGATTTAGAGCGTCGGACTGAAATACAAGAGGCCTTGTGATCGAATACTAAAAACTAAGCATTTCTTTTTATTTTTGCTTCCTTGTAATATTTTTCTTCTTATTTTGTTACTGCCAAGCTGATTTAAAACCCCACAGGCTTATCACTGAATAAGTTTTCTAGTAACATGTTTACAATCCATTCCATTCTAAACTGTTACAAGAAAGAGCCAGAGTGTGAGACATCCAATGCGCCGTAGAGAGCACGCGCTTTAAATAAGAAAAAAAACTATCCTGGGAACTGAACACTCTCTTACGCTGTTGATTAATTACATAAACATTTGACTGCAACGAACCATAACTCTGATGGGAAGCGGTGTATTTTTGCTACTTTGTTTTTCATGTTCTCTGCTACATTTGTTTTTACAAGCTGCATTTCTAACATCGGTATACTCGGTTTCTTTTGTTAAACAAAACTTCGAAAAACGGCTACGTTTTTTATGCTACTTTTTATAATTCAAGCTACACTTTATTGTTGCAAGCTACCCTGTTAAAAACGGAACACTTTGTTCTTGTCTCTGAAATGCATTCCATAAGAGGAACCGCTTTCAAGAGCGGCGCCAATAAGGCACAATCGGAACACCTCGGATAATTCACGAATCATCTCTCGAATGTATGTAGGTAGCCGGATCACCTCGGCCATTTCTCTAAATGGAGCTTCTTTTGTGACAGACGTCATAACAAAGATGACAGCTCGGATGACAGCTTACTACAGTACGATGCCTGTAAAAATTCAATTTGTGGCTGCTTCACATTTTAATCAAACAAGTTTAATTTACCCAGCGCAACAAACACACAACTGTCAAAACGACACCATTGTTTATGCTTTGTGCGAACTACATTTGAGGCATATTCTTCCGACTTCCGGCGAACAAAACGATTGTGATATCTGTAAGTATCATTGCACCAGATACATTCGAGGGATGATTTTCCCGAGGACAGAATTACCCGAGGAGTTTCGATTGCAATAAGGCGGCGAAACAATTTTATCCGAATAGTAAGTATGGCATACTGGTATGATGGGGCTTACAACGAACGTAAAACATATGCTGAGCAAAATAATAACATTCGAAGCCCCGCCTCATAACATGAGCTGCTGCTGAAACTTTTCTCCAGTTGGTTATGTTGCAATCCGACCGTTTTAAGGTGATTTGTTATAAATTTTCGCACTTTGTCTAATGGCATGTTTTAAATGCTTGAAAACATTTGAATATATATCGAAATTATTATAAAAATATATTTTTGTCTTAATTTTGTGATAATTGAAAAAAACAACAACAACTTGATCTAGTGGTTCAATTAATCGACCTACATCCGGTCCACCTGTAACTGCATTGGCTCGAGACCAATCAGGGGCAAATCTGCTTGAAGCGGATTTCGTAACCAGTACTACCCACACGATCGTTTGGAGATTTCGTTCAAAAAATATCATTTTAGTGCCTCTTAAAAGAAGTGTGTCTTTAATCTCACATATCGTTCATATTTATTTGGAAAAGAAAAATTCTAGTAGCAAAAACAAGAACAACAACATCTGCAAATTTATCCTCAAACGAATTAAATGGACCTTTTTTAGTTTTAGAATTCAATTTCCTACATGTTTCCAACAACATGGAACATTGTAGCATAAATGGTAGAAATATTCCAGTGTATATTATGTATTTGACGACATTGCATAAAATGCGAATCGAGCTGAAAGATTGATCTTTCTTACATTCTCTTGCCAAGGTTATTTTGTGCAAGGAAAACTGGCGCGACAATAATTACATCGTGTAGGAATGGCGACATAATTTCCGCCCATGGCCCGTAACACAACATTAAACATATAATTAAATCTTTTGTTTATTGTGTATATTGTCCCATCAACAGTATTTCAGATATCTGGAGACGGTGTCTACTTGAAGCAGATATAGTGCTGCCTTCACTGTGTATATCATGCAGTTAGCACCTGGCACGATATCACACCAAGTCACATTATTCTGACACCGGGCAAACCAAACCAGTTGTGGAACTACCCTTATATTTGTTTGAGCGTTAGCAAGGGAGCTATACCACTACCATTTTTTACGACTTTGGTATGTCGCGACCCGGGTTTGTACCCAGGGTTTCCCATACCTGGAGCCGACGCTCTACCTAATACCACATTCTTATACCCAATACCGCATTCTAATACCACATACCGCATACCCGATTCCAATACCCAATACCGCATTGGCAAAAATCAGAAAACAACAGCCACCGTCTGTAACTTCTTTGAGTGAGGTGTATATTTCGTCAAAGATCCGCATGTATCAATGGAAATAAAAGCGATGCTACTTTATGCAGTTTGTCCTATATCAGTTTGTCATAATTATGATACAGTTGTAGCCGTACTAACATTGCCCAGTCATTATCATCGGTGGAAGAAGACCCAAGATAGATGTCTAGGTAGAACCACCGGCGTATTGCATATCAGTTGGCAGACTTCCCCATATGAAAGTTGGAGCCCGGACCGGCGCTAATCATTAATTTATGTTATGATTTTATTCAAGTTAAAATTTAAAGACAATTTTTTTATTTTGTTTTTCTTGTTGCTATGCAGATTTCATCTTTTCCCATACATTAACCAATTTTGTTTGGATTGTATGATTACCCAGCAGTAAAACCTACATCATAACTCTCATATAATTTAAAAATTAAACCTATCTTTTTTGCTTTAAGACTCACATTCTTAAAAAATTCAAGAAAAATGTTGGTATCGCAGCGAAAAAGATGGCAGACACAAAAACTGAAAACAACAACAACAATAATAACAACAAGATCCTCTCATAAGAGCCACAGAAGTTAAAATAATTGGAAAACAGCGAAGACGTTGCAAATGTCGTCAGTGGTACGTAATGCAAACATCTGTCGAATTTATTCTGGTGGACCAACATTGTTTTTCTTTCTTGTTATAATTATATTACTGCAAAGGAAAGGAGACAGCATTTCCAATGTCATATATGTCAAACAATTGTCCATATTTACCACGGTCATCGACGAATTTTGTTAAGGTAAAAATGGCTTAAAAGAAATGCCAACAAGCACTCGCAAACACGATCGCAAGCACGCAAAGACAGGCAAATAATGGTCAATTTCTCAACAAATATGGTGCAAATCCAGAAAAATATTACACAGATGAACCTATTCTAAACACATTCACTATCAAACATTGAGCCAACAAAGCAAATCGACAAGCAAAGACACTATTTTTTCACACGCAGACAAACTACAGTCGAACTTCGGTTATTCGAATTCGGGTTGTTCGAAGCCGAAACATTATTCGAAGTCACTGGTTGGCCCCGATATGGATTATTCCAGCCCATGCATTGTTTGAAGTAAATCGGGGGTCCCGACGATATCGAATAACCGAAGTTCGACTGTAACTGATTCTGACTATGTTCCACAGAATGAAAACCATGGACCAACAGTGTCCATGCAAAACATGGCTGCAATATTACTTACTATAAGTCGTGAAACTTTCGTGGTCAGATGTTCAAATGACCTCTAAAAACATAAATGAAGTGTGTGTCCAGGCTATGGTTGAGTTTGCAATGTTGATAGACTTGCAATGATATAAAAACGGGAAGAGACTTCTTCCCAATGTAGAGTTCTATGTTATGTTTCTTAAGCAGTTCACCCTCTAATGCTAGCACATATGTTATCCTTATTATACGCTAATTCGATTCATCACCGATTTTCTCTGTATTTCTATACATCATTTTGCATCAATTTAATGCAAACGGACCTGGTAGCGCAATCTGCAGAGCGTCGGCTCCAGCTACGGGAGGCCCCGGGTTCGATCCCGGGCACCGACATACCAAAGTCGTAAAAATGGTAGTAACTAATAGTAGTAGCTAAAGCTTAAGCAAATATAAGGGTAGTTGATAAACCCAATAAACACTCTATGCAATCCATTTTAAACTATGCAGTGAGTGTTTACGCGCAAACTACCTTCTATGTTACTATTTCTCTAACTTCTTATTATTTGTATCCCTAGCACACACGCAATGGCTTGTGAGAGCAGTCAATCGAAAACAAATTGGAATGATAAAGTCTCCCAGGAATATGACTTGTCATATGTGTAATCGTTCCTGGACAAGTCCCATGGATCGCGCCATGTTGTTTTATAAACATTAAGTGAACTGAGGCGCATTCATGCATTAAATTTCGGTCATTATTTAACGTTTGTGAAAATCAATTAAATCAGGCGCGTATCTGGGCCGTTTTGGAAGTTACAAGGGAAATAACCTTTGTAGCAATACTTTTAAATATATTGGTTCTTTTTTAATGACAGTTGGTAAAATGCGGACAAACATGGAACTTAACGCAAAATATGAACGAATAAGATCCTGACGTGTATAAGTTTAGTCATTTTAAAACCTTTTAAACTAGGTTGGTGTGGTAATAAGATTTTATAACATAGAAACAACAAAATAGAATAAATCATTCCTAACTTGGGTTAGGCATTTACTTTCTTAGTGCTTTTGGTACTTTTGAATTTTCGATGTTTTCGAACGAAGGTTACGCATGTGCGTAAAGTGCGTAATGGCAGAAACGCGCCTGAATTAAATTAGATTAAAGCGCAAGTTATTGCTTCATCATTATGTGTCACTTAAAACTGATAATGTTTCAAATGTGTATGTATTATATGTATAATTTATATTGCATTAATTAGAACGATTTATTAAGTACAAGTCAAATGTTATGGTCTGTTCTGTCTTTTTTTCGTATTCGAACATTTTCTCGTTCGTCCAATGACCATTCGTTATTGCATGTCCGTGAAGTTGGCAGCCTAGCAGACCAGCAGCCTGAAGTTGGCAGCCTAGCAGCCTAGCATCCTAGCAGCCTGAAGTTGGCAGCCTAGCAGCCTAGCATCCTAGCAGCCTAGCAGCCTGAAGTTGGCAGCCTAGCAGCCTACTCGTTATTGCATATAATTTTAAGACATTCACGTTTTAACGGCATTGTAAACCTTTTAACAACAACAGTTTTGCTGTTCCTTGGCTGGTTTGTTGTTAGGCAAAAATGGTTGTTGAACAGGATATCGATGGCGACCTTTGAAGCTTTGCATCAACGCTCTCTGCTTGCATTAATAATATTATCCGCTCAGCGTATAGTTAGCGAGAATGATAGTGGATATGTTAACTGCCAGTGTATGACATTCACATTTCCCCAATGGGACGTATCCTCCTCGGGTCCTTAATTCGCCTCGTTAATGTATTTCTACACACCTTAAATTTTCCATCACGTTTTCATCACATAATTCACTTCTGTAGGACCTTAGATAGAGAGAGAAATCTTATTTTAGTACACAAAATTGTAATAAATAACACAAGCTCCAAAATGAGTTTTTACAACCCGACGGTTCAGTTACTATTTACGTAATGATTCTATAAAGAACAATGCCACAGCAGGTTAAACTATAAAGTCTATTTAAAGCCACACATGCTCCAAGCGTTTCAAAAACAACAGCAAAAAACAAAACAACAAAAACACAACAACAACAATCCCCCGCACAAACAAACAAACTGACAACAACAACAACAACAACAACAACAATCCATTTCACAACGCGGTCTATAACAACACTAATGATAAGATTGGAGATCATACAACACTTATGCTTAAATTGCATAGCGGTACAGATAGACGTATACGTAAACTTTTGCTTTTTGATTGTGTAAATATATTTCTGGTTGTCGTTTACAACATCTAAAGATCTGAGAACCAAAATATGCAAACAGATAGAGCCTGTTCAATCGTTACCATTGTAAAAAGATATCCAAGTTTAAACAGTACCTTACTCTGTACACCGTCTAGTAGTTTCTGGGAGTTTATTCCTCCGGAATGAGGCAGCAAACTTTAAATAGTTTTGTCCCTATGTTGTCGTTTTTACACTGGGTACGTGGGGACTATTAAAACATCTGAAAGTTATTTCGATTCTTGCTTTACTATTATATCTTGCAATAAAGGATGTGTCGATTTAAGGTCAAAGTAAAAAAGAGCACTGATTTGACGTAAACAAATCTTGTACAAGAAAGAGCATATAACAATTATGTGAGGCACCCAAGGCGCCGTAGAGAGCATGCGCTTTAAACACGAGGGTAGCTATTCGGGGAACTAAACACTCTCTTACACTGTCGATCTACTACGTGATTATCAATCGTAACAACTCGGCCATTTCCGGAACTTTCGGAAAATAACCTCGTTAACCATAGTAGTGATACAACCATCTATTTATAGATTCAGTGATATGGTCGGTTGTAATTCGGCTACCTAAGCGCGTTTGTTTAAATATGGCGACCTTCGATACCATGTAGATAAACCTAAATCCATTAAAACACTCAAACAAACAATGAAAATCTCATGCTCACCTATTCTTCAGTGTGTATTTAGAATTTCGTATTTCATTGTTCATAGTGATCACGCGAGATCACAATCAGGGACGGACTACTTTCTCTGCATATGATTCCCGAGGTCTATTTCCGAAGAAATCGCCGAGGGGTCCCAATTGCATGATTATTTGATAGTAACGAACCGCAACTCGGTGACTAAACTATCGGCTACTTCATTTTTTCCGTTTGTTGTCTGCTACATCTACAAGTATATTTGCATTGTTAACAACGGTCTACTCGGTTTCTTGTTTTAAATCTCGTTGCGAATTCACATGAATGTATGCTGCCTTTCTATAATTGCAGGCTCTTCTTTATTGTTGCTAGCTACACTGCTAGCTGCGATTTCCTATTATTGCCTGGAACACTATCGTCCCCATTAAAATGCATTCAATAAGAGACACCGCACTTTAGAGCGTTGCCAAAAACTTGATGACCAAAGTAAAACGTAAAAAGGCAATCGTGAAATCGTCTTTTCAATATAACTTGTGATACACTGTATATTCATGTTAAGTATTTGATTTAGTTGTTCATTTTGCTGAATAGAGTGAATATGTTTTTCCACATAAAAAAGATTATGTATATAACTTACATTTAAATTTTAAAACAGAACAAAAGCGTCAGCGTAAGTGCATGAAAACTAAATAGTCTGAAACAAACTTAGGTCTGTTGTAATGAAGTTTCGAAATTAAAAGGTATAAAAATTCCCAACTAAAAACAAAACGGCAAACAAACAAACACCCGAACAAACGAACACCCAAACAAACAAACAACTTTCTTTTAAAACCGCCAACAAGAACCCACAGTTGCCTTGCTTACCAGGATATGATTAAAGAACTGTATAATTGACCAGATGTAAATGTGGTAAACCCCAAAAAGGACTTGGTACCACAATCAGTGCAGCGGCGGCTCCAGGTAAGGGTGGCCCTGGGTTCGAACCCGGGACGCGATATACCAAAGTAAAAATAAAAATGTAGCGGTATAACTCCCTTGTTAACGCTCAAGCAAATATACGGGTAGTTCTACGCTGGTTCGCCAGGTGTCAGGATAATGTGACTGGGCCTGGTGTCATTCCAGGTTTTCACGGCATGCTATACACAGTAAAGGCAGCGCTGTATCTGCTTCAAGTGGACACCGCATCCAGATAACTGTAATACTCTTAGTAGGAAGATAAGCCAAAAAAAAAAAAAAAAAACGATAAAAAAAAGAAGACAACAAAGAAGTGAGCTATCAGCGCACGTTGGGCAAATATAATGAATAAGAATATAATGTATATGTGCATGTAAGTAAGAAAACACAAATTTTGATATAAATCTGCGATAATTTCTTACAGTATGTAATGAACAATAAAAAATCGATAACATCGGGCAGCAAAGGAGGATAACACCGATTAACTTTAAATAGATCTAACAGTCAGAGTCAGTGAGAGAAAGCTGTAAGTATATCAAACTATCAGCGCATGGTGAAAAAGAAACCCGCATGAAGTGGAGAAATTTAAGACTTTTTTTCAATAGCACAGTTTTTGGATAAAAATTTTTACTAATCTTCCTGAAAGTGGTCGATTATTGAATAGTTTCACATAGGATTGTTACCATTATGGTATTTTTATCTGTAAAAATAGTTATCGGCCTGCAAACAGTTTGTGTGTAGTTCTTCTAATCGAAATAATACACCCCTCTCTCCTAAACACGGTGTGGACATTATTTTTCAATGACGCCACTGCTGTCGTCATAACTTACATTACTCGGTTTTCTTTTCATTGCATGCATTTGAGAAACCCTTCAAGAAGTGCGTGGTTAGAGCTCTGTAAAACCGGTTTGAGCACCCCAGTCGGTCTATATTGTCGACTGACCGTTCCAGGCGATAACTGATGTGGTTTGATCTTTTTGTGAAATGAATGATAACACATTTGTTCTTACTTTTACATTTGGCTTGAATGTAAATACCTTTGTCCTGTGCCTTTTTAAATGTCGGTATATGTTGTAATGCTCATATGACTTTGTCATATATTCTTAGTGCAGTTCTCTGTATTTTCTTCCCTGTGTTTTTTATACCCTTTTATCGACAAAACCTATACTTCGCCAATAGTTTTAAAAGAAGGTGCGGTGTAAACAAAAAAAAAACCCTAACCAAACCAGAATATATAGTTAGTCTGTTTTTAAAGGTGGTGTCTGACAATTTGCCTCTATCAAATACATGTATCAATATCTTGCCAATGCTTTGGGGAATATTGTCATCCTTTCTGCATAAGCTATTCATATTATAAGACTGTACAAATCACAAGAAATAACTATAAATATTTATTCTTTCCAAACCTATCCAAAGTACGGTAGGGATCTTTGCTAAAATAAATTTTGATGTCAGAGCAGAATACACCCGATGGTGATGTAAACGGATATAAAAAGTAAGGTTGACTAGGAAACCTCCCCACACGAAAGTTCCCGCCCCGACCGGAAATCGAACCCACGCGGTGAGGTGCTGAGGTGCTACATGTTATTTTGTTTACAGTAGAGAAACCATTTACCATATGCTTTGCATCGTCACTGGTTAGATATGCCGGTTGGTGTTAACAAAATTAATTGACCATCTCAGAACGGTCCTTTTGTCCCTTCAATATATAATCCTGATTTGTTGCGAAACGTCATCCTTCTTGACATTTACTTTTAACAAATAATAGCATGTTTGCACCCTTTTAAAATTGCAAGAATTGTTGAGAAGGCATCGTAATTCAAAACGGTTCCTCAAATTCTTCTTGACGACCTACTAAAAATCTCCAAGACATTATTATGCACAAAGACGTCTTCTTTATTGGCCCTCCAAGCAAACTCGTAACTTTAAATGTCGCTCCATCCCAAAGCGAAACAATAAAAAAAGAAATTGCCTAGGCTAATGAATCTGTGATTTTGCAATGGAAACAAACCTACATAAATTTGTCCGTTTAACAAAAAAGTAAAACTACAGAACGTGCCTGCATGCAAAGTAACACATCATAGTAATTTAAGCCGAACTATCGCACAAACATTATTTACAGACAGCAAATAAATGCTAAATTAAATGACCGCCGATTATTGACAAAATAGAATATCTAACTCAAACAGGATTTTCGCTCGGTTCAACATCGTAAGTAATCCCTAAATTAGCGTCTAGACGTCTAATCTAGAGAAATCAATTTATTGTCAAACTGTTATGTTTACTTGTCAGAGGATGGTTACTTTTGTTTTCCTTTTATGGAGAATAATGCAGCAGCTGACCGAAAGGACAATACGTCCAAATGACCTTATGTATATAGACAAGCTTATTAATTTAAAAGAAAATTTAAGTACTGCTCGGTAACTTGAATAAGATTAAAAATGATATCCCAAAATAGAATTTGCAGTCTTCTATTAATGATTCCATTCGTCTTTATAATGTAAAGAGCAGATAAAAGTGTTTTTAATCGGTTAATCGGTTAATCTTGGTTGGAGCGAGGGCAAGCATAAACTTAAAACATAACCGACGTTTCATTGGGTGACATTCTAGAGCCACTGCTCGATGATTGGGTGAATTGAGTACACGAGGCCAAGCTAACATTTCCCACGTTGTTAAAGATGAACTCAGGCTTTTTGCATTTCGATGTTCAATTAAACAATTGTGATTTAATTAAGAGCAATTAGTTATTTCTTTTGATCCACTTATGAGCTTCTATTAAAACTCAACATGACCGTCGATTTGATAACTGCAGAAACTTTTAAGTTCTATGAAGTTCTGGAATCCACACTGCAGACTTGTTATACGGAACGATTTGAAATACAGAAAAAAAATCACAATATTACATCTTGTTTCGTTGGATTTGATTGTTTTCAAAATTTGATATTTTCTTTAAATTAGGAAAAAATACATCTTTGTAAAAATATTAATACATATGGCGTAAATGTATTTTATCGCATGACGTCATTAACTAGTTCTTATTAAACGTAATTGACTTGGACTGTTTTATTTCAAACTATCTCTCGCCTGGAACTGTTTATTTACTGAATTTTTCATCTCCTTTACACATTGTACATATTTTCATAGGTTCTTATTGTTCTTTTTTGTTTATGGTATATTTTATAATTTTTTAACTCACGATGCCGTTGCTAACTATTTCTTTTCTCACTTTGATTTTTCTTTACGCTGTGGCTGTCTGTTTTTTAGGAAAACATGTAGGAAGCGCGAGATTGGATGGATCCAGAGCAGGGGATGGGCGGATGCACCCCCCTCGCCCCGTCCCACCAACCAGGTAAAAGAGTAGATTTCTGAAAACACATACATGTAAGCTTAAAAAACACTAAACTAAACACTTTACTGTTTCCTATGCGTTAATGACCTGTCCGTGAAACAGAACTGAAATTATTTTTATTTGCATCACCGCAAGCATAAGCGAGTTGATATGCCAAGGATATAACAAGATGCAGAAATATTAATTAATTCCTACGTTATCCTACCGTCACCTCGGACATTAGATATACAAATCCTAGAGTGATAAGATAACATTTATTCTGCTCTTCTTCAGCAGCCTCTATTCCGATAAGCCTTTACGCGTATCCGGATGAACTACCTTATAAATTGTTTTCGGGTCGCAAATAATGGTCAGAAATTCCTTAAATCATAGCAAATACCTGATTTTGAGGGACAAACTAACTCAGATGAAAATAGTGTAGAATCCCATGTTTTACTTCCTCTCACGACGTCATTTGTGGTGAGGGGAATTTCTTTGAAAACTTTATCACTTATCTGCCCAAGTTTGTAAACACAGCGAGGATTAGAAATAACAAAAAACGTGGTAATAATGTGACGGTAGACAATGGATTTGTACCATTTGACGAGTTCCGTCTAATTAGGCCGCGGAAAACATTAAAAAAAACGAGACGCGGTTCGGAGAAAATCAAAACGTTTTACTTTTTAGTGTGCCCTACCTCCATCTATGCTTAAGTTTGGGATTGATTATATGTTGATGCACATAAAATAAGGTTTTAGAGACATTGACAACAAGTAAATTAAAATTTATCCAAATTATCGTTGTTATGAGGTATTGGTAATTATACATTTCCGCTTTGTGAGGCACTTTAAAAACAACACAACAAATACGGGAGTAGATTTCATTTTCATTTTTTAGAATAGATAAAAAGTAACATACTAGATATAATAATTTAATCCTGGTAATAAAACAGATGTGGTGACAAAGATGGTAGGATAAATATAATACTAGGTTGGGATTGGGATTTGCCAACATTTTTGCCGATACTGTGCAGCGACATTTCTGTCATTTTAGCACGGGGCCACTTATGAGGTACCCAGTGACTGAACCCGGCCGGTCCATTATACTCACACCGACGAGTCAGGCGTAATGCTGTCCCTTTAGCCCCGAGTGTTAGGAGGGAAGTCACTACTACCAACTGTAAAGCCTTTGGTTTGACCCGGCCGGGGTTTAAACTTGCGACATCCCGATCTGCAAACCGACGCTCTACCGCATCAGCTATTGCAATCGGTATAATAGGTTGGTGTTGAATAAAGATAATCCCACACTTTTCACGAAAACCGAAATCGCAATATTGACCATTCTCAGACTCGTATGAAAACTTTCTTTATTTTAATACAAACCTAGTAAAAAATCGGGCAGTTTACAAATAAACATTTTTTTTGCTTTGTTCATATGTTTGCATCTCTTTCAAAGTTCAAGAACCGCCATACCTGTCGGTGCCAAACAATGTCAAAACAAGTTTCTGAGATGAAAACTATTTCGGTAACGGAACTACACTAACAAAAGATTTTACAAATTCGTTTTTTCCCCAGTTAAATATCTTTATTTACATCGTCTATAGGTATGCGGGAGTCAACTTCGTCCCCTCCAAACCGTACATACAGTTGCATTATATCAGTATATGTAAGAAGTAAATATAGACCAAAACAAGTGATCACAATATAAATAAAAAGAAGGAATGAAATAATAACAGATATGTCTATTGTTTCAAGTATAGAATGCATTAAGAAAACATGATATGACGAGGAATGTATTATGCTTCAAAATAGGAAAAGTTAGGCCCTAAGGTATTAGATGTGTAATAGTGGCTAAGTTAAATCCTGACAAAAGATATATCACATTTTTCAGCATTGTGTTTTGGATTATTTTCTAAATTTTAACAACTTTTCACCTCAGTTAACTTGAGCTTTGCGAATTTTTATGTACTAGGTCGACGTCCACAAATCTGGCACAGGCCGCAGCCGACATAATCTCTGCATCTCTTCATGAGCGAATGGCAGCATTAGAATTTGAGAATAAGCAACTAAGGGACCAAATTGAATTGCTCACAAATAGGATCACTCACGTCGAGGCTGCCAACAACACATTTCATCGACAACTCGACGAAGGCGAGCAATACTCCCGACGCTCTTGCCTGAGATTGTCTGGCATACCCGTGACCCCTGGTGAATCCACAGACACCCTAGTGCTAGACATAGCCAAAGCCTGCAAAGTTGTTCTGTCTCTAAGCGACATCGACCGCTCACACCGAGTTCGTTCGAGAAGATCCCCAGATGTAAATGCCCCTATGCGTCCACCTGACATCATCGTTAAGTTCGTTTCCTACCGCTCACGCTCATCTTTTCTGAAGTGTAAGTCAGAGCTAAGACGTAATCCCGCTTATAGAGGAATCTTCATCAACGAGGATCTAACTCGGTACCGTTCTGAGTTGCTGCGCACTGCCAGGGGTATGGTAAGATCCAAAAAGATCGACAGTGCATGGTCATTTGATGGCCGCATCTTTATCAAATGCAATAACGGATCTCGGCGCATTGTATCCTCACCATCGGATCTTAACCTCGACAACTTCTGACTATAAATATAAACAGGTCAAAGTGTTAATCCCAATGTGTCCTTACTGATTGATTACTATATCATAGTAAACGCTTACTGTCCTGTGTACTTTCCATTGATGAATTGACACATAAACTAGTTACCTCATTGCACGAATAAAACGTGATTCTGTTATTATTACCATGTATCAATCCGGCTCTGCTGGGTCTCCTTACTTTTATAGTCAGTGGGGCGAGAAGCGGCCTGCTTATTGACCTTCAGGAGTGACGTCGAAGCACCTTGCCTTGTCTAACACAAACATGTGTTTACTCCTAGCCACGTGACATTTAAATGTCGGGTAGCTGACATATTATGAGTGATTGCTAAATATCCACATTGTATTATAATGCCACTAGCTTATCGTGAAAACTTTTATTTAATTTTTTTCCTGCGTTGTAAAATGCCTGTTATTATCAGATCCCACACCCAGAGTGGGTTGTCATATGCATCTCCATACCATATGTCATAAGCTTTGTGTAGTTGAACATGTGTCCTTTCTTCTCCTGCTTACTTGTTGTACTGAATTACTTAAACTTGTATGTCTCCTGAAAAATACCACTTTTTTCATAGATTTAATTAAGCTGAGAACCCCACAAACATGTATCAGTGTCCAATCTTTTGCATAATACTCTTCTTTTATTACTTATTTTTATATTTACTTGTCTTAGTATGGTCTACATTTTACATCATGTTTCATGTCCAGCCAATATATGCTGCCTGGGCTCATACGCCCTTCGTGTTTGCTGTTGTATTGATGCTTGTCATAGTGCCTTTTGTTGATGGTATGACTCAGAAATGCATTATTTATCACGATTATGTATGATAACATAAACAACAGACAAACATTTTCGTCTCGACCTAAAAGCAAATGCCATATTCCAAATAATGTTGTAGTAATGTTACGGTATCAAGGCCATGGGCATTTGGTAATCTTTTACCATTTGTTCTTCCTATGTGCACTTTGGGATAAGGGTCTGCAATTAATGTCAATCCGTATTCAAATTTTTAAATCTAATAATAACAAGATCTTCATGAAAGCTGCAAGATACAAACCAGGTGCGACATTTTTCAAAAACCTTTCTTTTAGTACTGACTGTGCAAGTCTTCTGTTTTGCTGCACTTTTGTAACGTGGGTTGGGATCCTACTTATAATGTCTGGCGACGTCAAGACCAATCCTGGTCCTTCCTCACCTGATGTCTCTTTTCTAAGTTCTTCGCATTGTTCAATTTCAAACTTAATAAACTCATGCCAGTCCCTATCATGTGTTCACTACAACGTCCAAAGTATTTGTCATAAAATTGATATATTATACGCTGAATTAAACGACTTTGACGTGCTATCATTTTCAGAAACATGGCTTAGTCCCATAACCCAAACAACAGATATAATCTTACCATCGTACTCTACTCCCGAAAGGCTTGACAGAGTTGGAGACTGCCACGGTGGCGTAATAATTTATGTTAAAGATAACATACATCATAAAAGAAGACACGATCTTGAAATATATAAACTTGAATGTATCTGGATTGAGATAACCTCTTACAACCACCGAATATTAGTTGGTACACTATACAGACCCCCAAATGCCGATCAGACATATATGGATATGATTGAATGTTCAATAGATAAAGCAAAAAACTCAGGAGTGCCTGACATAATTCTAATGGGTGACTTTAATCTTGATATACTATCCCCAGCTAAACCTTCATTCCAAAAGATCAACGATTTATTACAACAATTTAATTTATATCAAGTAATAAATGAACCGACACATTTTACTGAAAACTCCGAATCTCTCATTGATCTTATCATATTATCAAATGTAGAATACGTTAAGCATTCGGGTGTATTAGACCATTTTCTTGACCAGGACATACGATATCACTGTCCTGTTTATGTATTATATAGTTTTATTCATTCAAAGCAGAAAACTTTCTTCAGACATATATGGAAATATGACCAAGGTGATTATATAAAATTGCGCGCAGAAATTAGTTCTGCTAACTGGGAAAACTGTAAGAATGATGATATTGATATATATGCATCTCGAGTAACAAAAATGATACAAAATTTGTCCAAAAACAATATACCAAATAGAAGAATAAGAGTCAATCCGAACGATCAACCATGGTTAACTTGCGAAATTAAAAAAAATATTCGTAAAAGAAAACGTTTTTATAAAAAAGCTAAAGTAACACAGTCAATACATTACTGGCAGAAATTCAGACAGACTAGGAATGAAACGGTAGCTTTAATTCGTAAAGCAAAATTCGAGTATTACATCAATCTGACTAATAATTTGAAAAGTTGTAAGCCTTCATCTAAAGAATTCTGGAAAGTATTAAACTCATTTATAAATAAGTCATCAAAACACTCAATACCACCAGTAATAAACCAGTCTTTATGCATGCCAACGTCAAATGACTTCGAAAAGGCAAACCTATTAAATAACTTCTTTCAAAGTCAGACTGATATTGATGACACTAATAAATCCATTCCCTCTGACTTAAGCCAGTACGATGAGTCACTTGAATATATACTTTTGACTCCATATGAAGTTGAAGAAACACTAAAATCACTAACTTTAGGAAAGGCAGCAGGGCCCGATGGTATTAGCAACAAAATTTTACTCGAATTAGCACATGAATTATCTTCTCCTTTGTGTGATCTGTTTAATAAATCTTTAAGTTTAGGTAAAGTCCCTAGTATATGGAAAGAGGCAAACGTAACAGCGGTCTTTAAAAAAGGAGATGCTTCATTGCCAAATAATTATAGACCGATATCTTTACTTAACACAATGGAAAAGGTTTTCGAACGTCTTGTTTACAAACACACGTTTAACCACCTCCGTAGTATTAATTTCTTTACACCTTTTCAATCTGGATTCATACCCGGCGACTCAACTATTAATCAACTTGCTTTAATCTACAATAACTTTTGCAAAGCACTCGACGATGGGCTAGAAGTAAGAGCAGTCTTTTTTGATATCAGTAAGGCTTTTGATAAAGTTTGGCATAAAGGCTTACTCGCTAAACTGAGTGCTGTGGGAATTAGGGGCCCTCTTTTAGATTGGTATGAAGACTACTTGTCGTTAAGGCGACAGAGAGTCGTCCTTCCTGGCGCAGTTTCTGACTGGGCATCAATTAAGGCTGGAGTCCCGCAGGGTTCTATATTGGGCCCAATGCTTTTTCTTATATTTATAAATGTTGTTGTTGACGGCATTGAATCCAATATAAATCTCTTCGCAGACGACACTAGTCTCTATACAATTTCTGACAATGCAGAAACATCAGCAAATCACTTACAATCTGATATAAATAAAATAGGCAAGTGGGCACAAAAATGGCTGGTAAACTTCAACCCATCCAAATCAGAATCTTTAATTATATCTCGCAAGAAGACTAACAATCACCCCCGCCTTTTAATGTATGGTCAATTGATTCCCGAAGTCACTGAGCATAAACATCTTGGTGTCTTATTGTCAAATAACTGTTCTTGGAGCCATCATATTAATTACGTCAAAACCAAAGCATGGCAGCGTGTAAATATTCTTCGTAAACACAAATTCTCCCTAGACCGCAAAGCCCTCGAAACAATTTACGTATCTTACATCCGACCTATTCTAGAATACGCTAACGTCATTTGGTATAACTGTGCGGATTACGAAGCTGATGCGCTAGAAAAAATTAATATTGAATGTGCCCGTATTGTTACTGGGGCAACAAAACTAGTAGGGATAAATACACTCTTGAAAGAGGTTGGGTGGGAAACTCTTTCTACAAGGCGAAGAAAGCATTGTTTAAAACTGTTCTATAAGATGGTTAATGGCCCAACTCCTAGTTATTTAACTTCATTGATTCCTACGACTCCAGTAAACCAACGTTATCAATTACGAAACGCCGACAACATCCCTGGAATCTTTGCCAGAACATCGTCATATTATAATTCTTTCCTTCCTTCAGTTATTCGTGAATGGAATATGTTGCCGCATCACTTACGAAATACACCAACTCTAAGCTTATTTAAATCTTTACTAAATTTTGACGTAATGAAGGTTCCGGTTTTCTATAACTTTGGTACCAGGCGTGCCCAAATTCTTCATACACGACTTCGTACCAATTGCAGCTCATTAAAGCAACACCTTTCTTCCAAAGGGGTTGAGTCTAGTCCGAAGTGTAGATGCGGAGCTGTCGAGTCCAACAAACACTTTCTTCTAGAATGTCGCTTATACACACTACAACGTGAAAATATGTTAAGCTCATTAGATGGGTTTAACGTTGACGTTAATGTGCTATTATTTGGTAACCCGTCTCTGACATATACACAAAATTGTACAATATTTAATTGTGTCCATACGTATATTATAGAAACTAAAAGGTTTGACAAGCATGATATGCAGCAGTAAACACGGTAGACCTCTATTTATCACAAGTCAATATTTGTTTCTCACTAATTTCAATAATACTTATACATTACCACTATCTTTTCTACTCATAATAGATTATCACTATATCACTTAATCTAGTTTTTAGAAATCCCCATGATATTTCATCTAAGATGTCCAGTATCAATGTTTACTATGTATAAACGTGTTCTTTATCTTGTATGTTTTTATAATGATCCAGGAGATGAACATCATAAGCTAAGCTTTCGTTCAAATCCTTTTCACTTTATATATTCGTGAATGTGTATGTACAATGTTTTATACAATTGTGAGAATAAAATATGTTTAAACTAAATCTGGCCTTAAAATAACGTCAAATTTGGATGAATAAAAACTAAAGAAAAGAAATAATGTCATATATTTTCTACATTTTTTAGAGTATACTTTTCTAAATACGCCCCGCCCCCACCCCCTAAAAAAAAAAAAAAAAAAAAAAAAAAAAAAGAACAAACAAAAAACATGTGAAAAACACACTTCCTTCTTTCCTTGCTTTAATTTTGCCTTTTTTTGTCGAATCTCCCTCGCTGACCGCGATTCCTTGTCGCCATTTTGGAGTGAGGATCACTGGATGAAATGGAAAAGACTTGCTGTACCTTAATGTTTGTTCGCGGCTGAAATACTGCGGGTGGCTTGCACAAACAGACAACACAAGCAAACAAAAAGGAGGTGTTCAAAGATTCTATTCTTAGCAAAATTCTCAAAATGCTTAACTGAACTCCTTCGGGACACATTTCGAGATGACAAATTCCCCCACGGTCTGGTCATTATTATGTGCCGTTGCAATTATTGATTAGGTTTCCCCATCTTTTGCCATCCTGACTTGTCCATGAAAAGAACGTCTCGAATATTTATTTACATTTGACAGATATTCGAGAAAGTGTAAAATGTCGTGTGATTACAGAGCGTTCAGTCTAGACTTATTTGCAAGACAACATTAATGTATATTTTTGTCATTTTCTGTATATTCAACCAAGAAAAATGTCACACCTAAATAAGCTATGGTGTATATTGTAGATACATCTGCCGTTACTGCCGTTACTTTGCTTCATGGCAAACAAAGAAAAATTAAATGGTCATCTACTGGTAGAGGTTTTAGGAAGAACACTGCGTGAGGAAGTTTGTTTATTGTGATTATCAGTATTTTAGTTATGTGGAGACGGTGTCCACTTGAAACAGATACAGGGATGCCTTGACTGTAGATAGCATGCCGTGAACACCTAGGATAATACCACAGCCAGTCACATTATCTTGACACCGGACCAACCTGTCGTAGAACTGTGCTTATATTTGTTTGAGCGTTCGAAAGGGAGCTATATCATTACCATTTTTTCGTCTTTGGCATGTCGCGGCCCGCGATCGAACCCGGGGCCTAGTGTACATGGAGCCTACGCTCTACCGATTGCGCTACCAGGTCCGGTGCGTGAAGAAGTTACAGCGTTTTGTTTGAAAATACTCGTATTTAGCCCAAAATACATTTCAATATGCACAGCGGACCAGTTTTGCAATAAGCAACTGCGAAAAAACATTTACTTTTGTTCAGAATTTCTATCAAAACGGTTGTATTTTTAGAATCTATTCTATCACATAACCTACGCGAGCGTGAGGTAACACTCATGCGTTATTTTTGGCAACACACTAGTTAGTTATCGTAGTGTGACGTCATTAAGTATGTGTAGTGTGTATGCCATTTCCTGATCATTTTGTTGTCACCGTCTTATGCATTTTGTTCGACAATTTCATTTTAATTAATAGAAAAATAACATTTTAGTCACGTTATAAACGAATCTGTGCACTTTTTATGGAAGCTGGTCGAGTAAAGAGTGTAACTATTTTTTGTGCGGATTCTCCCGAACCAAATTACGCATGTCAAGGCCGACTGTTCATACTGTAGAAAAGTTGATGCATAAGAAAACAAAAACAACAACAACAACAAACACAAACAGCTGATATTTTGGTTATGTGATAAATAGAATCCAATATTCGTGTTCACTTGATACTGGCAATATTAAACTCGTTGTCTAAAATGATACGAAACTTGGCAGAACCTCGTTTCGCATCATTTGATCCAACTCGTTTTATATTTTCAATATCTAATGAACACTCATATCAGAACCTCTACAAACAGAATAATGTTTTAATCATTTATTTGTTCTAAAACCAAACCAATATTGAAACAACGGTGCTTAGTCGCCTAAATGCCATCAACTTCATTCAAAGGCTTACTAATGTTACGAACCCATAACACGAAATAAATACGCAATTAAGTTCTCTCTAAGTAGACAATCAATGCAGTTAAAAAGGTTTTATGACCATAGATATTTATGGCCATAGATGACGTCATGAAACTGCTACAAAACGTTTGAACAGTTTAAGAATGGATATTTATGAAATAGATTCTATTTTGTGCGATAATGCAACATATTATACAAGGCAAAATCTACGTCTAACACGTTTAGTTGACTGTAAAATTATATATACACGTATATATTTAAATATATATATTTTAGTACGCTTAATTGGATGTACCTTCCCTGTTTTTATGACCTTATTAATGACATGTTACATCATTTGTTGTTTTATAATTTGTGACGAAAGACCGTAGTTAATTAATTAGTCCAATTAACAGACGTTTTTAGAAACTAAAAGGACAAAGTAATGTTTAGATTTAAAGCGTCATAATCAAATAAATTTGACCAATATTTTTATATAAAACTGATTTTCGGTTGTAAATCTTACTAGTTTAAAAAGCAACGATAGCTGGTCATCAATTTTACCAAGGTTGTATTAGAAAAGAATTCTCGGGGCAAGTCTACAATGTTTATTAAGTGCATTTACTTGATGGAGTTAGAATTATATAAAAAGATTGTCTAATGAAAAAACCTTTGTGGTATTTGGTTTTTAGTTCAATCGACAATGATATTTCACTGATTGAACATTAGAACTAAATATCGCGATGGCACAATATAGAACGACGTCCGCATATACAAAATATAACACACGGTAGTACTGCAAAACCTTTATAATACGGTTTACTTACAAACGAATTGATTCTGGTCACATTGTGGTGAAATAAAGGCCATTAACCAACAGGATGCCATCTAGACAGCGCTTCATATGATAGATGGCTTTACGTCGAGGGACCTACGTGGTCGGAAAATGAATATTCGTCTAGGGGAACCATGGTAAATTTGGTGACTGGCCCAATTAGCCTCCATCTACATGTAAATAATGGACTTACAATGGCATACAGAATGGATATCAAGTCAGTGTTTGTCAATCAGTCTCAACAATGTTACATGTGCATTGTGGCGGTCGTAAAAATCTCCCGGTGCATGTAATCAATGTTGTCATTTAATTCATCCTGTAAGGATTGTTACGTATATTTCCTTTTGTGTACATGGGACTTTGGTTCCGCATTTTCATCTTCACATGAAGAGAATGCTGCAACCATTTACTCCTCTCTAGTCATTTTTTCTCGATTCAAGAAGTTAATTTCAAGGACCATTCCAAGGCGATAACTGTCGGGTTTACTTTATTTGCTTAATGACTCATCACAGATTTGTGTTGTTTTTACATTTGGCTTGCATGTGAAAACTTTTGTCCTGAGCCTTTTCAAAGTTTGGTTTATGTTGCAATGCTCATAGAAATTTGTCTTATATTCTTATTCAACTTTTCAACATGTCCATGACCACGGGTCCTGTTCATTCCATACCACTTTTACTAGCTTAATTCCAAGTACAAATGTCAAGTATTGCTAATGCAGTCATTGGACAAACACATTGGCAGGATTGACACAGACTTTGCAGAATGGTACGCGACATTGCACAAATGATTTGATTTGCAGACCACCCACTATGTTGTCTGCTTCACAGACATGTAACTATCGACAAAAATTCTACATCTAAATTGCATACAGTGTATCTATGGTCACTCAATGTTACAGTGTTGCTATCTTTTAACCGTTTCAATATTGTGAGAGGGCGTTAGTCAAATTAGAAAGGGTACTTGATTTATTATTCATCGTATCGTACTGGTGAATACTTAGAATAAAAAAATCCAAATAAAGATAGTATTCAAAACTTATAAACCTAGTCAGCTGTGGTAACACTTTGCCCCAGCCACTTGGGACAAAGCGATACATACATACCAAGGGGTAAAATGTAATCAACAAAAACAACAACATGTTTCATTTTAGAAATTGTTTGCATACATTTCATTTTATCTTGCATAGGCAAGTAGATAAAGTGAATTAGAAGACACATACAGTAATGCATATAAATAAGTTATATCTAATTATAAACTGGTTAAATGTATTTTTCAGTAATCAGGTTCCAGGTTCCCGCACTTCGCTGTGCGCTATTGAAAACCAAGCAAACATTTGCGTAATTTTCCCTTTTATACAAGGACCTTTTTATATTCCATGTCTTTGAAAGGTGAAAACATTGCCAGGTAACGTTTAAATAGACCAAATACTGTTCAATCCAAAGGCTAAAGCTGGTGACAGCAGTATGGTGGAAAAGACAGCAGACCAGTCTGTTTTCTCTAGCTAAGTAGATTACATTTATGTCGATATGGAATTCGTGGTTGTCAAAATGGAGCAACACTTTGCTGTTCGTTGTCGCCTTTGTGTGTTTGACGAAATACTTCTTAAATTTCAAGAAATTGTGGCCTGTCATCCAGCGCGAAGGGTGTTTAGCACCAATAGAGCCAAGCGGACTATTCCAAATAAAATGATCTTAAAATTTCACTCGGGTCAGTATAAACGTTGGCGGAACTGTGTTCTCATTCACACTAACTGCGGTACATGTGGTGACAAGCTGGCCAGACTCATCAGATGTGACTGAGCCTATCTGCTTTTTTGACACCTTTCAGACCGCAACATATCGTGGTTTCTGTACTGAGGTAACACCAGTCTAATCCAGGTTCCAATATCGCTGACTTGCAGATCTTCAATGTCCATAGACAACGACAACGTGTTGAAGAATAGACTGACATTATTTCCGTTGAAAGTTATAGCCCGCTATAAGTTTGTGGACTCAGGTTTTGTGATAGGCAGGTTACTGTTTCTTTTCATGAAACCAGAAAACAATTCCTTCCCCGCACATTTGTCACGGGCCTAAGCATAAGGCATGTCAATTTTAAAATGATGTGTAAGCTCTTATGTAAGAACACAAACTTCCTTCGGGCTTAAGACAAAAAAAGATGTTGGCGGCCTTTTTCTGGTAAGATTTCAGAGTAGACTCATTTATTTTTCAGATGAAATGCCGGCAGGGCTGGAAAATTACGGTAGCCCGATGTCCCGGACAAGTCAAAATACAGTTTCGGGCTACTGTTCATTGATGATTAAATTAGTGCCGGACTGGTCATAAATCGGCAGTCGGACAAATGACAAATACATAGCGGTTTGTAATTAGCGATGAAGACAATTCACGTCAATAGCATTTATCAACAACATGTTACGGCGGTACATGTACTATGCACGAACATGTTTAAAACAGCAAATCTCGACTTGCCATACATACACGCTTCTAGAAAAAAGTTAGTTGTAGATATGACACATATGCTGTGTTTGTTAATTGAAAACATGCAAATTTTCGGACAATTCATTTTTTCCACGTTACTAGTCCGGGACTTGTCATTGAAAAGAATATTTTCCAGCCCTGAATTTATGGGTGTAAAATTCCTCTAAGAAATGTGTTCTCTTTTAAGATTTCTTTTTGGTGTCTTAAATACATATCGTGTGGCAACAATTTTGATGTAAACACTCGTAGTACATTTTCTATTTACAAATTACAACGTGAAAGTACATCCATTAGCGGTCTACAAAACGTGCACAAAGCTAAAAACAATCATAAACAAGTTCAAGGTCGATGTAAAGAACATCATGAATGTCAATATCTTACAAAAAGATAAAATTGGTCGCCTTTAATCGTGGTGTCCAACAGTGTGCTTGTAGCAAATACATGAAACAATATCTTACCCCTGTAATGGGGAATTTGAAAAACAACAACTCACACCTTCATATAATCGTATGCTAGTTTGAGTAAAAAAACGATTCTGACCACTACTTCAATTGTACAACTCGTGAGCTAATTCGCTCTAAATGTTAATTATTTCCAAATCTATAAATAGCACAATGGGGATTTCTGTCAAAAATAGACATCGACGTCAAAGCAGATATTTTTTATGCGATGTTTAAAGTAAGTGGTCACGTGCTTCCCTCAGTTTAAAAATACATATAGCTAACTGTGCAGCGTGGCTCAGATGGGGAATACATGTTTGTAATTAAGAGTTGAAATACTTAAATGGTGAATATTATTGAAAGAAACACTTTTCATTCAAATTTTAAAGACACATTTATAAGCGCCCTTTTATATATGACTTTGTTTATGGAATCTAAATTAAGAAGAAACGGACTGCTAAAAATAAAAATAAAAATTGTAATTAAACTATTTTAAAGAAGACGACCGTAAACTAAAAACAAATTTCAAATGTCAGTCAAATATGTCAGTCATATGGAACCTATAACAGTTTCAAGTGACTCTCGTCACCTTTCATATATATTTGTACCAAAATTAGTCGTTAACAGTCCAGTCATATTGACATTAACATAATTTTGCAACAAAAAACAACTAAAACAATGTTCCGGAATCAGTGCACTTGAAATCAATGAACACGAAAAAAACCCCAAAAAACATTGCATCAAACATAAATAGAGGATCTTATATGAGTGTTCATTAAATATTTTTAGTATCTAATGAACACGAAAATTAGATTCTATTTATCACATAACGAAAATATCAGCTGTTTTTGTTTGCAATGCATGATCTTTTTATAGTATGAACAGTCGGCTTTTGTCATGTGTAATTCGGTTTGGGAGAATCCGCACAAAAATATATTTATTAACTCGACTTTTTTCCATAAAATGGGAAAATATTCGTTCCTAACATAAATAAATGTTATTTTTTATTAATTAAAATAAAATTGTCCAAGAAAATGCTTAAAACAGTGACAACAAAGGGATCAGGCAATTAATGACGTCACAATACGATAACTAACTAGTGTGTTACCAAAATAACTCATGGGTGTTACTTAGCAAAATAAAGACCAAAAACATATGATTATATTCAACAAGGATTATTGAGTAGATTTAATTATAATCTGACTAACATAAGGTTGTTAACTACCTTGGTGATATTTCATTAACTTCACAATGACCTCATAACAATGAAGTCTTATCTCTTATTTGGTGGAGAGTATCGTTATTGAATAGGTATAGTTATTTTAGAACAATAAGAGCAAATAAATAAAAAATTAAAATGAATAAAATAAAATAAAATAAAATAAAATAAATAAATAAATAAATAAATAAATAAATAAATAAATAAATAAATAAATAAATAAATAAATAAATAAATTAATTAATCAATTAATTAATAGTTAATTAATTAACTTATTAAACAAAATGCAGTTTTTTTGTTTGCTAAGAAAGTTACGAGTGGTAGTGCCAGATGCCAACTGGTAGAGTCGTCGACTTGTAACTCCTCTAACTAATCAGCATCTCACTGCGTTGGTTCGAGCCCCGGTTTGGGACGAAATTAAAAATGGCTCAAGTGTCTGCGTTTAGATGATCTGCAAGAGGATATGCATTTACTTATTTTAAAACCGGTTAAATTTCGACAACTCGAAAACAAACAGGTCACAGATACAGTTGTTTAGGAAATCTTCCATATTTAATTTCAAAATTCCAAATAATTGTTAAATGATGGTTTACAGAAATATTAAAAGAAACACCTATTATAAAAATTGTCTGCCAACGTAGCATCAAAGCCACCCATTTGGTTATATGTATATCGATTTGTTTCCTTCATAGTTAAAATGTCATGTTTTTTCAGGAGGTAAGGCATTTAGAATAATATGGAGAACTTTAAAGTGCCATCTGTCTTGCAACACGAGTGGTTTTAGAAATGCTAACGCCTAAACGTTAATACCATTCATTTAGCCATAAAATCCATTTGCCTGCAGATATCTATGGAAGGGGATATCCGCCAATATTCAATTTCTAATTTGCAAATTGCAACACTGCATATGCTTAAATTTGCTGTTTGCACAAACACGTTCGTTTTTACATGTATCTAATTCACATTTCTCGTATACAATTTGGAAATTACAAATCTCAAGTCACAATTATCAAGTCACAAATGTAATGTTCGCTTACAATTTACAAGTTACAAATCTCAGTCACAATTCTCAAGTCACAAATCACTAATGTACAATTTAAGAATTGGCATCATTCAGACGCTATGTGGCGGTACCACATAAATATAGACGTCACTAAGCTTAAAATAAAACGGAATATCATAAGTTAAAAATAGAATGGAATCATAAATGATTCTTCAAGAAAGATAAAACAGCCAACGTTATTTGGCATCAAATTGAACGCGTTATCTTTTGCAAAAAGTAGTTATTAATGTATATATAACAATTCTGCAAGTAATTTTAGCATATAAGTCTTTGTTTTCTTAAAACTACATTCAATCCAATTTAATATACATATCGGACATTTCCAGAAGAACATGCTCTCTCATTCATATTCGGATTTGTTTACAATGCATAGGTATTGAACTACATCAACAGGAGTAGTAGATGTAGTTAGAATGCTTTCCCCAGAGGCAGGTACCCATGTAGCTCAGTTGCTAGAGCACCTACCTCAAGAGCAGGAGGTCCTGGATTCGACACCCATCCCTCGGTACTGGGATTTTTACAGCCTTTTTTTAGTGGCGTCAGAATTAATTCGTCAGAACACCATGTGGAGCAGGAACGTGCTAGGTACTGGTGGTTCTGTCCAGTTGATACCTGGCTAAAAATAAGGAAGGTTAAAAGCTCTCTGCCCAGGTAGGCAAGGTGGTAGAGCACCTGATTACGGAGGAGGTCTTGGCTTCGAACTCAATACTGTGTACCGTTAAAGGAATCACTTCGGTTAAATCAGGATATTAGCAGTTAATTGAAAGAGGGTGACCCATAGAGGTTGAAAGGGGTTGGGGGCGGAGGTGTAGGGGCTGTCAGACCTAAGAGATAAAAATATACGAACAACACTTGAACCGATTCATTCAGTTTGTGGAAAAGGTAGAGACGTAAATATGGACCAACTTTTATTGGTGCAGGTCTTCAGTACATGTCAGGAAAGATTATAAATGCATGTATCACGCATTTTTCTTAACGTGCCGATAACACTGAATTATCACTTGATCTTCTATAATCACAAACATAGGCCTATATATAGCCTACGTAGTCATATCATGATCAGCAGTTAAGTATAGAATAATATCCCTAAAATTGTATAGCAAAAATAAATAATACATGTGTAGGATTCTGTCGGTAAGAAAATCACAACTTGAAAGTACACTGGAACGCGGACAAGTTCAAGCGATACATTCTATTTAAAGACGAACATTCCCATGTTAGAAGCGCCCCCTTGCGTCCTAATGTTGAACTGGTGTTATGCGGTGTACATTTTACATTAGAGATTTGCGCCTCTAGATTAGTAACTTGTAAATTTCTAGAAATGTAAAATATAATCGTGATTTTCGCCCCGCGATTTGTAACTTGTAAATTGTATATGCGGGAAATGTGAAATTGTTCAAATGTTATGTTGAAATGTTAACATTTTCATGTGATATATAAAAGTTAGGATGTAATTAGATAGCGGTATTTAGCATGCGCTGTGTTGCAATTTACAAATTGACATTTGAAGTGACAAACCGAGTGTTGAAAGTTAGAAATGGTAATTAGAATATTGGCGGATATCCCCTTCCATAGATATCCGAGGTCTGCTCTATTCACACATTACGCATGGACAATCCGAAAATAATTGATCCATTAATTACTCCAGCGCACAAGTCTGTGTTTTACAAGATTCTGTAATGCTGAAATAGCGAAGTGAACTTCCGTATTGCTCTGTGCTGCATTGTTCAAACATCTGCATATCTGGTCTTTGCTTTAACGACGGCACCATTTCTTGTAGAAACAAACGTCATCAGATAATATCAATAGCCGCAGAGTTTCTTAGGCTGTAACTGCTGGTTTTGTATATTATGTCTCGTCACTGTCAAATTTATATTTACCCAGTTTACCTTTGTCTAGGGGTAGTTTAGAATCAAATATCTGTGGGAATTTTGATAGGACATTTTCTTATTTACCTCTTGCTTTAGCTTAGACGCAAATTGGTTGGATTAGCTTGTACAAGCTCCTATTGTCCATTGCGACCAATGCATGAACAACTGTATACACAGGATGTCTATGCACCACAATTAAACTTGTCACTTCTCTGTTTTTTTTGTATTATATTCGTAGACAAACTTATTTCCTTTAAATTGAGCACGAATAGGTACCACTCGTTTTAAAAGTTAAAAGGGGTAAAAAACAACAACAAAAAAACAACAAACTTTTTCCACGAATACTATTCAGTAATCACATAGAAACAGATAAATTCCGAAGAAGTCTTATATATTCATGTACAAATGGTGGATGTAAAACAATCAGGAAATGTAAAATCCATTCTTCAATTAATACATCTAAACACAAGCTAACCAGCTCTCTACATTTATGCGCTGATTATTGAAGAAATTGCCCAGGAAGCAAACTGGACACGATGGCAAGTGATGGATGGCTATAAGTCCAGGGATCTACGTGGTGGAAGATGGATAAGTCCCAAGAGAATCCAAAGTTAGTATCCATATACAATCTTAGTTACATTTCTGACTTTATCTAAGACATTTCCCTACATTTTGAACTATCTCCTTAGATATTATAACATTTCTGTAGTTGAAATAAAACACGATTTAATCTAAGACATGTTAGATTTATTTTACGTGTAAATTTAATTCTTTGCTAGTTTAATATTAAGACACAATATTTCAGATTCTTTCATGATGCTCCATTATAAAAAACAACACATAAATGTTCATACATGTAGTTCATCAATTGTCTTTTTTAATATGCATTTACAAAGTTTAACGCTTCATGACTCTAAACCTCTCCAATAAAATTACATTCGCCATCGTTTGCATACCTACATCATACGACTATAACACATACCAAGTTGGCAATAAATTAAGTTTGATGTTTTATTTCTTCCGAAAAGTCTTCTAAATAATGAGAAATAAGTGCCTCTTTTGATTTTATTCAATACATACATGGTATAAACACCGACAGCAGAATAAAAGTGATTTGTTGATTTCCTTATTTAGATAACATGAACGAGGATAGATGGCTCTTCAATTTGCATTCTTGTTAATTGAATTTATCGTTCCACCAACAATATTTCAGATATCTGGAGACGGTGTCCACTTGAAAAAGATATAGTGCTGCCTTCATTGTGTATAGCATGCCGTGAACACCTGACATGATACCACATCCAGTTTGTTTATTGAGTTTATCATCCCACCAACAGTATTTAAATTATCTGGAGACGGTGTTCACCTGAAACAGATATAGTGCTGCCTTTACTGTGTATAGCATGCCGTGAACACCTGGCATGTTACCACACCCAGTGACATTAGCCTGACACCGGGTCAACCAGTCGTGGAACTACCCTTATATTTGATTTAGCGTTAGCAAGAAAGCTATACCACTACCAGTTTACGACTTTGGTATGTCGCGATCCGGGATCGAAACGGGGGCCACCCGTACCTGAAGCCGACGCTTTAGCGATTGCGCTACCAGGTCAAATTTAGCCGTGAAGATAATAGAAAATATAATAACAACCCGTCAAAATCCCTTTAAAGTTTGCAAATTGTGCCGGAATGCATAGTAGGTCATAATTAATTCCATCCCTATCGCCTATGTCAATGAAGTCATTTATTACTTCGTGATGGTGCATGGGGAAAAAACAAACACATACGTCCTCTTCTGCACATTCTACATTTTACGTCTAGTTTCCTATGTTAGTGCTCTATTTATCAAGTACAAATATGTACTTCACAAAGAAATTGTACAAAAATGCGTGTTCTTACATATAAGTTAATTCTTTGTGATATACTTTGTCGTTTATTTGCTGTAGCCTTTATTTGTTTTTACTTAATTGAAGTGTTACTAATTATTAAAGTCAATAATTAACCTCAAGCCGGCTTTTGAAATTAACGCACTTAAAAATTCGAATCTTATATAATTTAATTTAATATAATTCATATCAATTCAAAACTTTTGACAAATTCTGCGGGCATTCTAAATAGGTATGGCTTAGTATAATTGATAAAATGGGAACCTTTATAGAAACCTGCTAAAATATCCACTTGAAACGTACACAAGAGAACTATCTTTGTTAAAATCTGTGAACAAAGGATTATGAAACGGACACGGCTTCCATGGATCAACACGGAGAAGATATAATAAACAGAGTGATTAACTGTACGTTGACAGATGTCAGGAATGTCTTGCTCCAGAAGAAGATGTTCATTGATAAAACAATTATGTTTGACATAATGGAAATATTGTTAATTTTGACAATATTTTTTGTCAGATGAACAAAACATTCGTACATTGTATAGCGTTTACATGTAAACGAGACACTGCAATCGTAATTATGAAACACGCAATAAGCAGCAGCAAAAAAACAGCAACAACAAACACACAGAGATAAAAAGCAAAACAAAACAAATAAAAAAATAACAACATGGAAAAACAACAACATCAAAAACCACCACAAAAAAAGCAACATAAAAACAAACACATAAAAGCAAATAAACAAACAACAACAAGGGAGAGGGAGAGGAGAGGATAGGAGAGAGTGGAGAGGAGAGGAGAGGAGAGAGAGAGAGAGAGAGAGAGAGAGAGAGAGAGAGAGAGAGAGAGAGAGAGAGAGAGAGTGGGGGAGAGAGAGGAGGGGGCGGGGGAAGAGAGAGAGAGAGAGAGAGAGAGAGAGAGAGAGAGAGAGAGAGAGAGAGAGAGAGAGAGAGAGAGAGACACACACACACACATACACATGCATTATTCATCGCAATGATTTGTTGTCTAATCATAATCATATTAATATGTAATTTGTCCAATGTGCAAGAACAGGGTAGAAAACGTGCAAAATCAGCACAACAAAATTATTAAGATCTGATTGATTTACTGTATAATTTAACATAAATAGGTATAATTTATGGCAATGAAAGTTCCAATCCGATGATACGACTAAAAATACAACATCATTACGCATTTTTCAATATTTAATGGTTTTGCCGAATTATCTTAGATATGTTAACGGTAGTAAAGCGTATTTCAAATAAGAAAATATGTTTTCAGAAAGACCGAGCCACATTTGTATATATACAACTAAATTTCACCACCCAAAGTCCGTAGGGGCCATTCGTCATGACGCTGGTCATAGATATGAATATAACAAACGAAGTAACCGGATATATTTACTTATACTATAGATTTCTTTCTTAATAAACAACATACTTTTCATAATCACCAATTTTTAATCCTTAATTCATCATACTACATACTAATGAGAGAGAGAAAGAAATAGAGAGAGATAGAGAGAGAAAGAGAGAGAGAAAGAGAGAGAGAGAGAGAGAGAGAGAGAGAGAGAGAGAGAGAGAGAGAGAGAGAGAGAGAGAGAGAGAGAGAGAGAGAGAGAGAGAGAGAGTCTGGTCCACAACTGGTGTGTAATTGTTATACATGTGTATGTTAATTTATTGTTTAATTATAAGGTTTATAAATGAATAATGTTTTGTAAGTTTTTATTAGTGCACTGAAGATCTTGGCCAGTAATCTCAAGATATAAATCATGTAGATGTTATATTGTTTTTCTACAGGGAGGTATTCATTAAATGGAAGCAATGTCTAAATATAAATATATGTGATTGTATTAACTATGTAAGTCCTTCAATGTATTTTCTATTGTTTATTGGTTTATTTGCGGGGCTCAGACTAAAAATAAATATAGAACTAGATCTAGAATAAGAGGAATATAACAGTCTAAATTAAACTTAGGTGAACTTGCACCACATTTGGACTTTTATATCGAATCGAACCCCATCCTAGACTTTAACATTATAAAAGCCAGGATACAATACTACTTTATTATATCATTATATTACAGTAAGTGTCTTTATAGTATTCTTATACTATTTCCGATTAGGACTTAACTTTAAACAGTTTATTATAGATAGATAGATAGATAGATAGATAGATAGATAGATTGTATTGTATCATTAGGCAATTAGCCCATAAAATACACAATTTTAACAATAGTATTTCTATATAATCAATTGCGATATGCATATAATTCAATTTGTGGTAATCAATACAAGTCGTAAATCATCATTATCAACAACATTATCCTCATTGTAATTATCATTATTGTCATCATCATTGTTATCAGCACTATCAACATTTTTGCCATTTTGTAATTTATGTCTATAAATGTTATGAAGATCAGCACAAAAGAAACACATTTTGATTATGGATATTTACATGGACAAAAAACATGTTTGCTCTACATATTATAATATTATTACAAAGTTAATAGATCTATTTGAGTATTAAATTAAGTATTGTTAAGCTACGTAGTGTTCTGCAATCTTCTCTTCCTAACTCAAATGATTTGAAAATGTATATGGCTAGTTTTAAAATTATAACCTAGTTTTCGGATTTTAGCGTTTCTGTAATTTTTTTCATATTTGATCTTTTCCCATAATATGGTTTGATGTACAGTTTTCTAATGGATTCATAAATGGGACATTCGAGTAAGAAATGGTATTCTTTTATAAAAAAGACTTTAAGGCAGTATAAAGTATAAAAAGAGTCGTATAAGGGATGGATCAGCTTCAGCGTTATTTTAGACTGATGTTATATTGTTTGTTTGAAAATAACATAGATATTATGTTTTTAAACCGATCGCTGGCATTTCTTTCTGTGATGCTATGGCTTATAATATACATAAGAGTGGATACAAAACCGATAGATGTTTTAACAAAGTAAATAAAAAAATATAACCATATTTCTTGTCTACAGCTAGATGTTATAGCATTGATTATCGCGATAGAAAGTATGAAGCTATGCACCAATATATTTCCTGATTGTTATTTAATGTTATTTTTTAGATATTAACATAATAATAAAGTAACCTTATCAGAAATTGTAAAATCAGGTATCTCTGGAATTTCTACAAATAAATAAGGCATAATTGACATTTATCTCCTCTATACGAGACGGAACGGAGATCCAAAGTTATTGCTTTATTTGACCTCTCATTCCAATGGGACAACGATTGTACATTTAACAACGGAACAGAAGTCGCCAATAAAGTCGAGACTTTGCAAGGGAAAAACATAATGGTCCTGTCATTCAACATTGATTACCACTGGCTGGTGGTAGACACAATTGTAAGTCTACCAATCTGATTAAAATTATATCCAGAAAACCGCTCCGCTATCAGGATCTGACGACGAGTCAATAAAACTTTCTCAACCAATCACATTGTCGCCTACAAAATCGCAAAAGTAAATGATGATCCGAAGAGTTCCGAACGAATCATTTTAATGGCTGCGCCAATTTACAAGGAATTGTAAACATTGACACTCCGCGCAAGACTAATGTCATTGAAGACAGGTGCGTTGTATACGGTATCCCATTTGTTTCAACATCAGTCCATAATTCAATCAAGAATTGGCTTTTGAAATGGTTTTAACAAGCGAACTAAATTTGTCAAACACTTTTCTAACGCGTTAGAGATAGCGGCCATTTTGCGACATTATATATATATATAAATATATATATAAAAATAATTGAAAATTTGATAATTTACCAGTCTACCTCATTCTCTTTCATCCTGGGAGATCTACAAGCTGACCTGCGGTGCGCATTTTTTTCCACCGACCACATATTATGAACTGGACGTCATAAATATGACCACGTGAGTAGTATTATAGTATTAGTCATGCTAACGCTTACACGTTAATATCATCCATTCAGCAAGAAATCTATTTGCCTGCAGATATCCGAAGTCTGCTCTATTCACACATTACGCATGGACAATCCGAAAATAAATGATCCAATAACTACTTCAATGCACAATCCGGTGTTTTGTAGATTCCGTAATGCTAAAATAGCGAAATGAACTTTCGTATCGCTCTGTGCTGCATTGTGCAAACATCTGCCTATCTAGTCTTTGCTTAACGACTGTTAACGAAAGTTTATCTTAAAATCCTCGATTTAGTGGAGTGCATATGTATGATGACCAGTTTCGTCAGTAAAGTGCAGCAATTATGGATTTTAAGATAAACTTTCGTACCAACACAGCATTCAACTGTAAATTGACAAGCACACTTTAGAGCTGGGACACAGCCCGTGCTACCTAATGTGGTTTTGAAGTAACTTAAATCGTGAAATGGGGGAGGGTGTTGTGGACAAACAGGGAGCCTTTTGGAGTCTTCTTTACTACTTGTGTGTCTACTTAGACTAGTTTTTTTTTATTCTAAGCAAAACTGTTAGATCGCCCTTAATGTGGTATGCGACAGTTTCTTTTCTATACCAAATACATGTAACAATATGTTACTCATGTTTTGGGGTATTTGGGCATAACTTCTGAAAGAGAAGAAGACTCTGAACACTAGCTCAAATATTGAAAGTACACATCTCGAAATTACTCGCTCTGAAAGTTACTTCTTCCCAAATTCACGAATAAACACGAAGTGGTTTGCTGCTAACATATATACATCGGCAACGGAGAGGTATATCCGTATGACGATAAAACGTAACCTCAAAAATAAGTGGTAATGTTGCTTTTTAAGTTTAAAAATAGCTAACTGTGCAGCATGGCTCAGATACAGATACATGTTTGTAATGGCAAGTGCTATGCTTCACATAAATGTAGGACATAAACAAACAGCAATTCGCAGGACTTTTGGAGGCAGCAATAAGTAATTTAGCTTTTACTTTGGGAGAAATAAATGGACCAAAATGTCGGTTCGCACATTCAAAGGTAACAATCGCCAAACTTCATGATGTACAATACGCTGTCAGCACCAAGACGAGCTATCGCATTAGTGGTTTGTTTTCTGGACACGTACTCTTGTGTCTAATCCACACATGAACGTCTCGAGAAATTTTTATTAAATGGCAGAAATTTAATAAACTTAATCTAATTGGCAGAATGTCTCTGGCTGAGGGTATTGCAAAAGAAGATGAAAATTTTACAAATGTCGGCTTTAATCCTTGCCAAAAAGTCTTGAATGGTAATATGACTCATTATCATTATTTATTAAAATCGTCCATTTTACATCATCGCACAGTTCTGTTTTAAATTCAACATGCTTTGCAATAAAGAGGTATTTTTGAAAGGTGATATGATTGAACGTGCATTTTAGTTAAGAGACATTCGTCATATTTTGATTAACCTATTTACTTGGTGTTAAAAGTTATTTTTATGTAACAGTACGTGTTGGATCTTTTCTATAGACAAGGATATGTTTATAAAGTCCATTTTACTTGTAACTCGGGTGCTTCTAGAAATATTTTCTGGAAATGACACTACATCCAAATTAAAGAGATAAATACTGCTATTTTGTTTGCTATAAAACCCACTTTCCTACAGATATTCGACAGCCGGCTGCATACACAGCGAATGAATGAACAAAATTGACAATAAATGATCCAATAACAATTTCAATTCACGGTCTTGTGTCCGACAAAAATAATGCGATTGGAAAACAACAAAGTAATCCTCCATTTCATTATGTGGTACACAATGCAACACCTTTCTATATTGTGTTTCTGGACAACCAACAAACAAACTATTCCCGTCATCAATTTCCTGTGCAACAAAACGGGTAAATAATTAATGGTAATATATATGTAGTTAATCAAGTTGATGCGGATGAAATTGCCTGGGAATGATTTTCCGGGTTGAAACTTTCCTAAAACAGTCAATTAATTAATTTCGAAGAAATCAAATGGTGTCTATTAAACGACTTCAAACATTTTTTTTAATTCTTCTGTTTTGTATTTTTATCGTATTTAAACAAAATATTTTTAAAATGTCATATAACAATGTTTTTTCCAGTCAAATGATTTTAACACGACAAAAAGATATTCGTTTACAAAAGATATTTGCCAATGACAAAAAGACGAAGGAACTCTACTAAACGTCCTTCTTATACAAATGAATTGTAATAAACAATTGGGAAAAGTTGAAACACGTTTCAATCACAAACATACACACATACACGATTCCGAATTCAAAATAGCTGCGTTGACTTTAAAAAGAGCAACTTTATTTAACGGCACCGTGACAATCAGTTTTTAACATTTTGTTAACACTACCCCCGTGTAATCTGAATCTAAATTCCGATTGCAAACCTGGTATAGAGCCGCACAGAGCAGTGAGGCACCGCTTATATCGCTTGTATCGCTTATATCCTGGACTAGTATATAATTCAAAGCCAGCGGAATACTCGTTTTAATAATATGTTTCCCCCATCTTGTGCCCCTTCTGTCACTGAGTGATATGCCTGAGCGACGTTTTTCTTTCGTTCCTCTGTATTTTATGTATATCTGTATTACACAATATGATCACTTGAACATCTAGTTTCAATATATTACAATATTATTGTTAGCATTTGAAGCATGCCTGGACACAATTAGTGCGTCCAGATTCCATCGACATACATATTTGTTTCTGTATACGCATTCCTTTTCATGAAGTCTAACCGCGGGTAGTCAATGTCATGCAGGATCAATCCGATTTATTTTGTCAACACTATTTCCCTGTTATCTGAATCTAAATCCCGATTCCTCTGGTAAAGAGCCACAAAATGCAGTAAGGGCCTGCGATAGAGCAAATATCTGGGCATATTATAGCATGCATAGTAAGAGGACCACTCGTTCCAAAACATTTTCTCTATCATTTTGCCCCTTTAGCCACAAATTGATATTCATGTGAGGCGTGGTTCTGTAATACATCTGCATATCATGTATATCGGCATTACACAATACAATCACTCGAACATCTAGTCTTAACATATTAAAATATTTATTTTACTATTTGAAGCATGCCAAGGCACTATTTACGCATCTAGTCATCTTCTACATTCTTGTTTCTGTACCGGCCCCAATAGCTCTGGAGGTAGAGCGTCGGCTTGCAGATCGGGAGGTCGCGGGTTCAAACCGCGGCCGGATCAAACCAAAGACTGTAAAGTTGGTAGTAGTGGCTTCCCTCCTAACGCTCGGCGCTAAGGGGACAGCATTACGCCTGACTTGTCGGTGTCAGTATAAGGGACCGGCCGGTTCAGTCCCTAGGCGCTTCATAAGTGCCCCTGTGCTATAATGATAGAAATGTCGCTGCACAGTATCGGCAAAATGCCGGCAAATCCCTCTTGCTTCTGTTCACGCGCAACGTTCTCCTATGCAGTAAGACTGATCGCGAGTAGTCAAGGTCATGCAGGATCAATCCTTTGTGCTTCCAAAATTCAGCTTTGTCATAACTCTGGACGCTTTCGCATGCGTCACAGCCCAAAACGATTGAAAATTGCTCGAGAGGAGACATAATGGACAGGATTGCAAGTACTTTATATCTTTGCATCGAATGATCTTCGTGAATAGACCTCTAGAGAAACCAAGTTCAATAGCGTAGCTGATCCGGTCAACGTCTTACTTGGTGTAAAATCCACATTTATTATGGTTATTTTCATGATCGTATATGAGAATCTTTCTTACATCACTTGTTTTTTTTCTTTTAAATGTTTTAAGATCAATTCTTTTCTCTCAAATATCCATATAAATCATTGCTGCCTGAAAGATTCCTCGTAATGCTGTTTATTAATATTCAACATCTATGCGAACAGTGAGCATACCACCACACTCGTCATTACAAACATTTGTTTCCTATCTGAGTTACGCTTCACAGCTAACTATTTTAAACTAAGGAAACCATGTAAACACTTTACTTTTGAGAGTACGTTAGATCATCTTCCGGGTAATTAGCTCTGACGTCTATATATACATTTTGACTATTAAATTATTATTTGACTAATTTATAGACTTGAAAAGAATAAACATTTTGAGCGATTTGTATTATCTAAGAAGCATTGATGAACGGCTTCACTTAGACTAATTTACGATAGTATGAAGAAATTATGGTCGAGGGTTTCCAAACAGTGGTAAATATTATTACTATGATACTGGTGCCATTAAGTGTCTCCAACGCCTTCCTGTATCTAATTTCTCAACCGAAACCACTCTCGTCATATAATAGGAAGAGAATCATCTCATATGGACATCGTACTTAGAAAAAAAAGTACTTGATTAAACTTAATAAAGCCTGGATTCTTTCTAATTCATATGTCATTCAGTTTACGCAGTTTCAAAACGCCCATCAATACTAAGAGGAAAAAAACAGTTAACACTTGTTTTCATTTGTTATACTGGATAACAGAATAGATTTTCTTATTGAATTGTAAACTTTATACCATTTTGTCTACTATTGTTCAGAATGCTTGAATCTGTACATGTAACTGTATGGCTAAATGGCCTTTATAATTGATGTCAATGACGGTTCAGTATATGGTCTATCTTTTACGACAAGCACGCTTCTATTTCTTGACATTCATATTTAACAAATATTCATATTGACAACATAAACGTCTTATTCTTGTATCGTCCCAGTATTCCATTATTTCACAACAATCGTATTAAAATCGTAAGAGATTACAACATGTCGAGATGACACTACTTTTGTCTAATACTGCAAGCTCATGCCTATGAAACGAAGATTCCGCCTACGCTAATGAACTTGTCATTTTGCAAGAATACAATACGTGGAAACACTCAGTGCTTAACATATATTGTTAATTGCGTACGAATATATTTCTTGAGTATGTGTTATTCAAATGAATTTAAATTTATTCAGGGATAAATAATATTTTAATAATCGTGTTTCCAAAATTGGTTATTACCAATAGGTTTAAACTCCATTAAACTAAAGTAGACTAAACCAAACTAATCTAAACTAAACTAATCAAAACTAAACTAAACAAGACTAAACTAAATTAAACGATATTAGTGTCGTAGGAACGTAATTATAAACAAACGTCTTTGTATCCAGAAACATATGAATGACAATATGAAATACGATGCAGTATGAAACATGATGTAGCTTTTTATATGACGTTGAGCAAACTAATAACAAGAGATCAGTTTTCCTTTCATTGCTTGCAATTGACAAACCCACCAGGAAGTGCGAGGTTAGAGCTCTGTAAAACCAGCACCCCAGTCGGACTTTTTTGCCGACTGACCGTTCCAAGGCGGTAATTGTTGGGTTTGCTCTTTTTTGTTAAATGACTCTTCATAGATTTGTTCTTACACTTACATTTGGTTTGCATGTAAATACCTCTGTCCTGTGCCTTTTCAGGGTCTGGCATATGTTGTAAAACTCATAGGACCTTGTCATATACTCTTATTAATAATTTTCTCGATAAATTTTGTTAAAGTGTACTCTAAAGCTTGCTTTTAAGTTCATAAATTCACAACTCAAGCAAACTCTGCGTCAAAACAAAGGAATTAATTTTCGTAAAATAACTACCAAATTAAGTGTCAGACATACAAGCCGAAATGGTTAAATGATCAGGTTTACGGATGTCTCTCCGTATTGAATCCCCAAATGAGTGTCTAGACATTCGAGCAAAAATACAATTACATTAATTTGTCAATCTGCCATATTGATGATGAACACGAATACGACAAAAAAAGTTATTTGAAACCATTTTTTAGATGATGAAGTCATTTTAACAAACAGAGCTAAAACAAATGTTATATCTGCACGCATTACAAACCGAGAACTCATTTATTAATGAAATGAATATGTTTAAAGAAAGCTTGCTTGATGGTTTGTTTTCTTCCTCCTACAGGCACAATTTGCTTTATTCAATTGTCAGTGGTAAATTAAGATCTCACCGGTACACCTCATGTCAGAGTTCCTTGCATGCATGTCCTAGCCCTGGCTGGGATTCGAACCTTCGCTGGACGATACTGAAGAGCGACAATTATGTACTATCGGGACGATTGATAGTTGAACTCACAAACCTGAAAGGCGGTATGAGTATATTTTTGTTTATGAAACAATTATGTTTGTTACATGTATAATCTTATTATTTTTCATTTTGTCAAATGCTTATTTTACTACAGTCATACTAATAAGAATATATGACAAAGCCCTATAAGAATTGCAACATATTCCAAAATCTGAAAAGGCACAGGACAAAGATATTCACATCCAAGCCTAATATAAAATAAACAAACAAACCAGCCTTCGATATATTCATTTTAATCATTTAGATAACTCTTAAAGCACAAAGCGCAAAAACTAATAAGGTAAGTAAAAAATCATGTTCGTAATAATGTGTCGAATCTGTCTTATAAGCACAACATCCAAACAGCTTGAGATCAGTATATTGGAAAACATCTCTAATTGTTTTCCAGGATATGATCCACCTCACAACATGCCGTTTGCATAAATGATTTATATCCACACAAAGAACTCCTGTCCATTTAAATTAAACATCTCGACAACGTATTGACTCCACTCGAAATACGTATGGACATACAATGTAATATGCCTACAGCGGTTTGAATAGTTTACATACAAAACAAATTTCCTTGTCTTCTATACATTCTTGGACGTAACGAAAGCAGAAAATGTACAGAATGAAATAAGTGTTGCACAGCTGGTCTAAGTACAAGTAGACAAAATAAGATATGGACGTACTAATACATATCTAAGGGAACAGTCATTTCAAAATAAATTTGCATTGTCCATAAAATAAGCATTTGCTGCTGATTTCTTTTGAAGAGCTCACTGTTTTCTTTTTCAACGTCAACAGCAATCATATGGACATCATATTGCAATAATTTAGATTGTAACGCCTGATTGGGAAGTAAGAGAAAACATTACTTTAAATGTAATCCATGCAAACTCCAGTGGAACAAAGTTGGAGATACAATCAATTTAAAACAAATAGCATATTTCACATCATTCTCCTGTTGTAAGCTGTTAAAACGAAAGTTGGTCCGACTGTCCATGGAAGGTTTGTTAAGTTTATTGAACAGAACAGAACACATTTTATTGGCATAAAATATTAACATACAATGAAACATAACAGATAATGGTGAAAATAACATTATCATAGAATAACAAATACATGAGTGTCTACATTCAGGATTGCCGACGTCGATTCCCGTCATTTCATGGTAGGTATAAATGTCAGAATATCACTGTACATAGATTTACTCTTAACGAGTATTATACAGGTATATTAATGTTATAAAAAGTATAATTCATTTCGACGTTCTCCAATATATATATTTTATATAACATGGCATGTAAATCCTTATGTACACTGCTTATTTGAAATATCTGAAATTTTTTAAATAATTTAAAACATCATACAAATTTACAATGTAGTTTTTTATATATATTATTTTCTATTTACCATTTTATGCAGTGTGCTTAAATAACAGTTCAATACGAATATTAGTGTAGTGTTTCTGTGAATCAAGTCAGTTATGCTTATATTCATATGTTTATATTACAGCATCATTTCCAGCTATTCCCAGTTAACCAGTAAGCACTCCACACTAAGCCATTTCCACGCCTGTAAATAAAACATTGTGAAAACAGCGAAACGCTATCAAACTCCCTCTGTGGCTATATTATACGTTCACCTGCCCATGTTTCTCTGATGATCGGAAAATGACCGACGTTAATAACATTGTCCGGGAATGCCGAGAATGGCGACATTAATTTCTCAATCCCGTGCAAAATAACAATCAATGGATAATTGTAACCGCTGTTCCTGAGGAGGAAATTACATTGTCGAAAAAAACAGAACTAACAACCATTAACAGAATTGGATCATGCTGTTGAAATATATTAAATGTAACTAATATAATAATGCCCAGCAACGGTTTATTATTAGAATGCCTGTCTTAACAAAATGCTTTGGCAATTTGTTTAACAGAAAATGTCTTGCAAGCACTAGTTTAATGTTGACATAAAATGTAAGTGCACCGCTGTCATTGGAAACCCTATCATTCATACATTGCGTCGGCTTGCGGATCGGGAGGTCGTGGGTTTAAAATCCGGCCGGGTCAAACAAAAGACTTAAAGGTTGGTAGTAGTGGCTTCCCTCCTAACGCTCGGGGCTAAGGGGACAGCATTACGCCTGACTCGTCGGTGTCAGTATAATGGACCGGCCGGGTTCAGTCCCTGGGCACCTCATAAGTGCCCCTGTGCTATAATGATAGAAATGTCGCTGCACAGTATCGGCAAAAATGCCGGCTTATCCCATCCCATTCATACATTCGTGAGGTTATCCTTTTCAGATAAATCAAGCTGAAGCCTTAAAAATAATAAAACACATCAAGCGCATCTCCCCTAGAAGCTTCTATCCAACATTAGTTAACAACTGCATTATGTTATGATTTCGCATTCTTAAGAAATTAATGCATAGAACACGAAGAGTAATTTTTCATTATACCCTCGGGGTCTCATTAGTTGGGACAAAACATTGTTATGGTAGTTTGCGCCATTGTTAAAATAAGGCATTGTTATATGCGGTATTAAAGGCACGCATGCGAACCAAACAAGAATTCAATCATCGTAATGAACTCAATATGAAGTATGTTTCTTGTTTTCGGTTTCTTGTTGTAATGGACTTTTCTAATATTGTTCATTTGAGGATCGAATACACTTTTTGCTTTTGCGTTTAATTGTAAGGCAGAACATACAAACTGTCGCTTATATAACTAAAATAATATTGTATATGTATTTCATGGACATGCAAGAAACAGATGGAAGTAAGTGAACAGAGTCGTGTCTATAACTAAAATTACACATCATATTATGACAACTTATTAATTTATTATCCAAATTTTATGTACTTGCAGGCACTTGCTAACATGGAAATTCACCAATTTCACCATTGACATATTGATTGTGTCAAACAAGCAACACCACGTATATTTTCATTCGATTAGATGTCTGCTGACAGTTCATTAATGGAGATATGTCTTCATTTATCAATTACTGATTGAATCTTCCAGACGCGCATCATGTATAGATATCACACTTCATTTTAATCAATATGTAATTAAAAGCTTGTCACCGATATTTGAATTGCACTCGTTTCAAAGTGCGTGCTACTACCAACTGTCTTTTCATTTCATTTAAAAGTGAGAAAGCTATATCTTATTTTTTGTTATAAATATAAATAAATAAATAAAGAAATAGATAGATAGATAAATAAATTAATAAATAAATTATTTAATTTAATTAATTAATTAATTAATAAATATCAAGGAAAAATATATGTATTCTTCAACCGCCGTGGAAGGAAAGGAATATGCAATAACCTGGTTTATTTGCATAGTTATAAGATGAAGTAAGCTATACATGCATTGGCACTTTGTTCTGTGTATTAGATTCTCTGCAGTTTAAGACATGCCATCAAACGTAGATGATTATGTTTGTCTTTTTCTATTCGGTGTTTGTCGTGACAGATTGACAGTATCAAGATATACTGTGGTATCATTTTATTTGGCGATGGCTTAATTTTCGCGTATTTCGCGCTCGGGCCAGTGCGCGAATTTAAAACCTAAGCTAATATTCAACCATATAGTTCAACATACGTATCCGAAACGTGCTAATGTCCGAATGATCCTACACTTTGTATTTAGTTGTCCGTATCGCTATTTGATAAAAATTTGAAGTATTTCATATGAATAAAACAAAATATCATTTGCTGTAAAGCTGTAAAACTTTTTGAGTCTTTTCTGTTCATTATTATGTATAAAGCTTACCTTTTTTAAGAATTCGTGACACATCCAATTACTGTGTTAATATTTGTTGGTCTATTGTTTCAATTTGCAAGAGCTATGAAATGTATGACAGTGAAATTGGGATCACTGAAATTAGCACATTTCAACATCCCGGCTGTCAGTTTTAAGATTTCTTTTGATCTACGTCACAGTAAGCGAGTGTACTGGGAGAAATTTGGAGCATTGTTCACAGTAAAAAAAAAAAAAGGGTCACTTGCGGTTAGTGTTAAAACTCTGCTTCAAAGATATGATCAGATGAGGGACAAAGGTCAACAACAACAAAATGGAAGGAGCTATATTGAAGTTTAGGTAAAGGAAATTTTTTTGCTGACCTAAGCCGTTTACACGAACAAAAGGGTGATTAAAGCTGTAAGTAAACTTATTAGTGGGTATCTACTCTACTACGGGAAGACCGACATGTTTCATTCGACCAGTGGGATTCAGTTTGTGTCACGTTCCCAATCATCCGGGAATTTCACACCTTTGGGCAGTGACATGTCGGTTTTCTGTGTAGATCAGCTGCGGTGGGAGAAGGGAGCCGCTCTTGGTTACCTATATAACGGGTACACCAATATACATGCCAATTACATGCCAGTTAAAGTATGATATAAATGGTCCAACTGTCCAATTAGCGGCTCCGAATAAACAGCGGTCCGATAATTGACTACTAGTAACAAAGGAAGTGGTAACTGATAGGGGCCAACTGACACATGATTTGCTGGAGTGTTAAAAAAAGCAATATTGATAACGGGTCAGTCATTTATTGATTATAATTTTATTTTTATTTGCGCGAATTTACGTCCGCGCGAAATAGCCTTTTTCCGTGATTGCGCGAAATTTCGTGCCAGCGAAATTAAATGATACCACAGTAACGACTAGAGGCCCATTTAGAGATTAGGTACCGATACAGAAAATTCTTTAAAAATATTATTTAGCACTTTATTCCATCTCATGAAATTAGTAAGCAAAAGTCAGTCGAAGAATATATATATATAAACATTGTATCATATAATTTGTTATGTTACATTATATCACATTAAATGTTTTTTAACAATATAAATAATTTTAACGTTATCACTGTCACAATAAACATTGTAAGACGTTGTGTCCATTTGACGCAATAAAATTTTTGCCTACAAAGCGGACTTAAAATGAACCATAAAATGTCAATTGTAGGAAGTGATTACTGACACGTCTCATTCCCATAACAGACACATTATTATGTTATTTCTTCCTGTTACATCAAGAGGCCATTACGATAAATGGAATCTCTGTTTATTGTTACGAGATTGCGTACAAAAAGATGTCAGTCATCATGTAAAATAATCATTACTTAGAATATTGGTTTGCCATTGGGCGAAAATATTTTTCCTCATTGAGAAAAGCTTTGTTTTCTTATGATGTCATTAGAAGCGAGCTTCCGCTGATGATACATTTTAAAAAGTATCATTTAAGGAGAATATGTAATGTTGTCCCAGAAGACAAGCAACCAGAAGTGCTACACACCATTTGAAATCTATTAACAACAAAAGTGATAATTGACACATGCCACTGTACAGATCAAAATATGTTTAATTTTCTATGTTCATTATCCTGTGTTCAGTACCGTAAGCGGTATACCTGTTTTATTGTTATGAGAAGATATTATCAAAACATGGCAAAAGACCTTTGATAGATAGTCCTGGCTTACAAGATGTCGGTGATTTTTATACAGATTGTTTTAGGACATCAGATATTGAACTCGACTTTTAACGCCTTCATATAATATAATAATTGCATAGTTAGTTGGACTAGTATGAATACTAATACGTTAAATATTTGCCTACTCGTAACTTACTAAGATTAAATAACAAGAAACATGTTGTATCAAAATGTTGTATATTAAAAATGACATACAATGAAATACAACAAAACAACACAACAAACAGACAACTGTCAATGGTTGCACAATGTAGCATATAAGAACTGAATAATCTATTCAAATGTTTTCCAATTGCTTTATTCTGTCGGATACATTGTTTTGTGTTATGGTTGTTATTAAATAATTTATCATGCGATATTCGGTCTTATATTCGTGGGACCAACAAACCTTTGCAGAACGGTGCAGAACGGTGCACTGTTCAAAAATGGAGACAGGATTCTTTTGTCTACTGATATTTTCAAGAAAAATGTGTTTTACAAAAAGGAAAATCAACTTGTTGCCCACATATAGCAATTATGTTTTGGGAAAACATTGCACAATCATAACACACCTTAATACAAACAAATGCAGTCGATTGATTTGCAGTTTTTAAATGATATTGAAAGCGTGCTAGATGGATTATCACATAACGTTTAAAAGTATCGAGCTACATATATTTTTAAGCTGAGCATATCAGCTTTTCGTAATGGAATAAAGTGCCTCATTCATTTTTTGATACGACAGCTTTCTTTCAATCTCATCTATTTATCAAATAGCCGAAATTATAGCAAGTTAAGTCGGTGCGGATACTGTAATATTAAAATGAACGAGTAGCAAGATGTTCGATATGTTGTTGACGAAACGACTGTGTTTAATGTATACTTTTATGACACATTTCCGTAAATGTTTTGTGACAACGCTGCATACTTTTTAATATCAATACCATTAAACAATGTCTTAGTTACATATTCTTAATCTGACGTCGTCCAAAAAGGTTTTGGGATTATTTCTATGAATTACTTCTATGAATATATATAAAAAAAACACATGTTTATTTTACTTTGTTTTTGCCCATAAATCACCCCCACCCCCCACCCCCACCCAAAAATCACTAATATTTTATACAGTATGTTACATTGTTGTTGCAATTATGAAATAATGTGCAATATGTATTTTTTAATTTAAGGGAGATAGTTTACTCGAACAACATCAAAATTGTTTCCAGTATTATTAAATTGCTTAATTATTTCAATCTACAATCTTTCTTCATATAAACCTAACAAAATCAAGAAATATCGCTGTCTCTTCTGTTCATCAACTGTCGAGCATACGAGGCAGTTTGACAGGTAATTGAATTTCTGTGATGGCTAGACAATTATTTTGAGGTTTAGACACGATGGAAAGAAGTCACATCATTCAATTACAACTGCTTGGAACAGTCTATTTTGTGAAATTCTATTTCGGCTTAATAGCGGCCACATGAATAGGTGGGTATTTGTAGACTAAAAACATGTTTTGACGGAGTGTCTAGCAACACTTTTGGTAAATAAATTATTGACTGCATATTATCGCAAACCTTCTATCGGAAATTGTGATAAATACATTTATTCTGTTTTTTTTTTATTCGAAGTGGGTCTTAACAATCCTTACCGCCTTACATATCATAAACTATTCTACTATAAGCACTGGCTGTTGATACGTCAAGTTAACATGTATAAATAAATAAATAAATAAATAAATAAATAAATAAATAAATAAATAAATGTTACCGGATGACATTCGAAAATCGGACTGGCCAACAATCTTGGTGATAATGATTCAAAATGCTAAATTAAATTCTATGTTTAAAAAAGGGGAATTCTCACCATGTAAGCTAAATTTGATTTAAGGTTTGGTATTATAAAATTAGGAGAAAATGGTGAGACAAATGAGAGTTAAAAACGAATTACAAATTGCAAAGTTATAAATAAACCGCAATAAATGTGATCGTTACACCGTCAATATTACTTACTATACGCAATGTGCACTACTCTGATACACCGGTCATTCTCTACGAATATATATATATATTTTCTCACCACATAGGGTTCTCGACGTATAGCCATCCATCGCTTATAACTATGTTCAGTTTGTGTCCATTTGATTAGAGCTCAATACGGAAACATTGTGATCAAAATTCCTTAGTTCTTGTGTTTTCACCATCGTCGAGCTTTGTCCGTACATAATCGACTTTTAGAAAGAATATTTAGTTCAACCTATATGGAACCTAAATTTTAACCAATGATCTTAAAAAATATTCGAATTATCTGCAGGTCCATGTTTGATTTTTATTTCTTGCATTGTAAATATGTCGAGGATAAGTTGGTCAGGTAATGTTTACCACGTGACCAATGTAATATTCCGTTGATTGGTAAAAAGCGGAGAAGGTGTTTAGTAAAACAATAACATCGATAGGTGTTCAAAGAATGTATATCGGAGTGACTTGGGTAATGTTGTTGTTGTTTTTCTTTTTTGAGTAATGGTTAAAAGTAATATTCAGGCTATCGTTTTATGGTGGAACCCGCTGTCGAATGATTACAGGGTGTCGAATATAACAAAACAATTATGTATATATATATGGGATTTATATGTTATTATGTTTATAACATGAACTGTGTCTTTGCCTTTAAGACTACAATCTTAAAGAAAACTGCTGTCACAGTGACTGGATTGTAAACCCATCCTAAATAACTATTATATCGATGATTTGTCCTGATATTATACTAAGTTTGGCACTAACCACCATGTTCCTGCCAACTGCACTGATAATTTTCAAGTTTGAGGTCGGCAAATGCAAATTATATGATGTTAAATAACATTGTCCTTGCACCATGCTGCCTCCTAACACTCCAGTTTTGTCGATAACTGACAGAAATGTCCGTCTGTTGTTAATTATACGCCGATGCGTTTATTTCTAAGGATTAAGCATGAAGGTGTGAGGTCTGGCAATCATATTATTGATGCAATAGCACGGCTTGAATCTCGGAGACAATGATTTTCCTTCAGTAAATTCTGTAGAGGTAAACATAAAGCTTTTCATGTCTTCGGCGAATTTTATATTGAATAAAAGATCAAACTGATGATTTGAAATCCTCTTGATGGCTTTTAATTTTGCATGGTGACAGCTTTTACCAGCAAAAATGGGACACTAAATAAAAATTCAATCTCTTTTCAACATGCAATAAACAAATATTAGTACTAAATATAACCTTAAACAAAACTATTAAGTAAACTAGACTTTTCATCCCCTCCCCCACAGTATTCCTTCATACGAGCGAATTGTTATGTTAATCTAGTCTAATTTGCAAACTTACTTTTTTGACACAGATCCTCGTACGCTGCAGATGCAAACTAGTTAAAATACGTACCTTTTGTCCCATATGCGCTTCATTCTTTAACACTACAACATATTTAAGGTTTAGAAATTTTCGTTCAATTATCGAAATGAAGCATGTTTGTATTAAATTGTTTTTTGTGTCATTTATGGTGATGCTCATGATTTGTGTTTTTGTTTCAGTTGTTTGCTTCCGGTGTAGGTGCTTGTTGTTGGTTGTCTCGCTTTGCTGGGATGCTCTCGTTTGGAGAAATTTTAAGGAAGTGGAATAAGGTCTGGTTTCCGTTTCCCAGATTTATGCACCACAGTAAGCTCACTTGTCACCTGTCTATTCCCAGTATGTAACTGTTGATTTTACTATATGATTGCCTTCTCTCTCCTAAGCTTTCTGTCATTTTTTATTAACTAACATGTGCCCTTGTCTAGTGGTTGTTAATAGTTTGTTTATTGGGTTTATCGTCACACCAACAGTATTTCAGTTATCTGGTGACGGTGTTCACTTGAAGCAGATATAGAGCTGGCTTCAGTGTGTATAGCATACCGTGAACACCTAGCATGATTCCACACCCAGTCACATTATCCTGACACCGGACCAACCAGTCGTGGAACTACCCTTATATTTGCTTGAGCGTCACCAAGCGAGCTATACCACTATCATTTTTACGACTTTGGTATGTCGCGGCCCGGGATTGAACCCTGGGCCTCCCGTACCTGGAGCCGACCGCTCTACCACCAGGTGCGGTGTTAATAGTTTGTAATGTATAGTATCACACCTGTTCATTATGTTGCCATAACAGTTCAGGTAAATATACTTCAACCCCGATTTTTTGTCTAATCAAGGTCAAAACATATTAAAGTTAAACATCTTTGTAACAAATAACATTAGCTTAGGAAAGCTATTGACCGGCATTTCATAATATAAGATGCAAATGCATCAAATCGACAATCGTCAATTAACAAATCTTATATTGTATTGTATTCTCATATGACCTTTCATATCGTCAAATTTATAATGGTATTGCTCAATTTACCTCTTTTTGACAAAGTATCGCTTGTGTGAATATGAAATGTTTTGTTTCCGATATTATAGGAAAGGTTAGACATGAAACCTTGTACGCATTTAATTATGTAAATTTTAAAATTAAAGTTAATGGAAAGACGTGCGCAGCATAATTTATATAGTTTTTGAACACTGTCCACAAACATGTCAAGTCACAATTTATAGATATTCGTGTCTCATCCTTGTCGCATTGACGCATGGCGGCCGATGGTGACGCATGGATTCTGTTCCATGGAATTCTATTGACAGTTCATTAACAGAGACAGGTTCTCTTGCATAAATTGCAAATTGATTTTAAGCAATCTTGCAGTGTGCATATCGCACTTGTCAATCACAGCTGCCATATGCTTTAATAATATTCGAATGCCATGTCGGCAGTATTCCTGATGACACATAATCCTTTTATAAAAAGACTGCGTTTTATATGTTGTTAGACACTGTGATGATGTCAATGTTATTGATTTAAACACCGTTCTGGAATGGCTTCGATATTTAACCCCCCCCCCCTGTGTATTTCCCCTTTAATTCGATATTCTGATACAAAATCTTGGATACGTTAAATATACAAAACAACATCCAAAACATTTAGCACACGTGAAAACTATTTCTGTAAAGCTAATTCATAAAGGGATGAAATAAGCAAGTTTAAAGCCTCCAACGTGACAGCATGTTATCAACATAAGAAATGATTCTAGATTTAATCTAATTTGTGTAATTTTCTAGACATAAGAGCAGAAATAATGTATTTGAAATTGAACATTAGCAAGGCAGTGTATATACATTTCTCAGTATCATTATTAAGTCTTTGGTGTGTTAAGGGATTGAATCAAATGTATATCCATGGTAATGTTAACAACCTTTGCTTTACTGATCAGGTTGTTCTTGAACAATATGAAACATCAAACGACATATTAAATCTTCATACTAAAGATATATTTTACATTAAAGTGAGTCTGTTGTGTTCAATACATCACATTACAGCTATTATGTTGAAGATAAAGGCCACAAACAAATATAAAAACAACATAACTGAAAAATATGATCTGTGTGTTCATCCCTTTTTCCGACGAAATATGACAATTTGGCGAGTAATTTCATTCCTGCAAGCAAACGACTAGACAGTCATTTGGGGATAAGGGACGAAATTAGTAATCGTAGGGGTATTCTATTTTGTCGATAAAAGGTTGCCACTTTATCTGACAGCAATATCAACTTTGAAAATAATGTTTAGACAGAGTGTTTGACTTAGAATACACTAACATTGTAAGGTACAATATTTTCAGTTATATGATACATTTGATTGAAAAGACGGTGTGACATACGGGCCTTTCTTTTGAAATGCATATGCAAACATATTCGTGCACAAGACATAACGTTTAGACGATATTATGTACATACTATTAGGTATTATGTACGGGTAACCTTAATAAATAAGTAAAAGTTAAATATGTCATTTTGTATCTTATCACTCATTATCAGCGTTTGGAAGTCTTCGTTGTTTTCTTACAAGATGCCATTAACATTAAAAGAAGTTATCATGCGACTGTCTTTCATGGAAAAAAAAAGATAGCAATTTTAATCCATTGCCTTTAGAATAAAAGAAATACTACTGACAAGAGAATTGTTGACACAGTAATTGTGTGATTTGATTATTAAAATGGACTGTTATTATGTTCCTTATACTTAGTTCCGTATAAAATATCATGATGTTTGAGTCTTTATAGAAAAATCAACAACATTGACTAAACAATGAATAAAATACATCCATGCAACTAGTTGTATCAGATGTTATTTATAAAGATGCTTTTTACACTTTAAACTATAGCGGCTTTCTTGTCAATGGAAAAGTGTAAAATCTATCAGAAACATTCAGATTGTAACATGTTATTGTTACTTACTAGACGATGGTCACGCCATTAAAAATAATCGTGCTGGTTCCTCAAGAGGTCTTTATTTTTCCCTTGGTTTCTTAACGTAAAGAAATTAATCACTTGCAATTTTGTTCAGCTTGTTTCCTCTTTGGTCTGCTTATTGTATCTAGAATCATTCATGTATGCAAGATGAAAAAAAGTATTAAAATTAGTCATTTTGACTTCGGTTTTCAAAAGGTAGTCATGTTATGCCTGCAGATAAAAGCACCAGAGGTAATATAATTTCTTATTCGAACTGAAAGTCTTGGAGCTTATGACTGATATGTTAAGATCAGAGCAATATTAAATACAACTCAAAGCAAAGAAAAAGAAGTTTGCAGCGGTTAAAGATTTGAAATAACACCACTGTTTAATCAGCAAAGCGGGGTACGGCGGTTTCGTGTTATCAAAAAACAGATCATTGCTTTATTGACGTTTAATGTTCCTGACCTTTCACCTTAATGACTAAGCTGTAAAAATGGAAGTATCGTTGTAAAATGATCAATGTGTAGATGAACGGCAACACTTTTACTTTACGGTTAAATATTCCAGAAAAAAGAAAACTCATAAAAATGTAAGAATTTAAGAAAATAATACATATTGATTTTTCCGACGGCAAACAGTTTTTTTTTTATCTATATTGGCTTTGACTTATTATTTAATTGTGCGAACATTACAGAAAATGTTACAATGAAAAAATCTGGACAAATTTAAATATACATCATTGTTTCAAAGATGGACAAAAATCAAATTGGCAAACATTTCATAATGGAATAACGGAATCTTGAGTGTGCAACCTGATACTAAGGGGTACATCGGATTATCTCATTATCTTGAACTATCATTGCATTTATGATTTGTTTTCTGACATTCCATGTCCGTACTCTAATCCGCTTACATATATATCGCAGTAAAAGAGTAAAAAATCAAAAATAATGTCGAACTTAATCGCAGTACTGAAATTCAAAGGTATTCTACTGTCGAACTAAAGTTTAACCTTCTTTACTAAGGTTTTTAATACAATATATGTTAAGTCTTATTTCAAAACAGAAATGCATAATATTAAAAAAAATAGTAGAAATATTCATCTCGTAATGTCCAAGGAGTTCCTTTTGTAATACTATTTCCATGTAGTGCGTCATTACTTTATCAAACAAAACACCGTGGCGTCGCACAATTATCGCAGTATTGACGCTGTGATATTTTCAGGAAAATGCAAAGAAAATAATGTCAACCTTAATAGTTTGGGAGAAGTTGAGCTATTTTAAAGACGGACAAAATCGAATTGGCAAGCACTCCCTGATGGAATTACAGTACCAGAAATTTGCGAGACCTGATAATGTTTGCTTTATTAGTCTCTCCACTGTTTAACACTGTTTAACAGATTTGTGTCATGTCTTTCCAAAATGAAAATGCTACACACACAAATGAAGAAGACATCCCTCAAATTTCTTAAATATATAGTTTATCTTTCTTACAGTAATAACGACGTTTTGTTCTTACAATATGTCTCTTAACAGAACATAGGCCAAGTATATTTTGTTTCTTTCCGTTGAAATGGTCGTTACCATAATGTTTAGATATGTTTATTTACATAACAACGAATTAATAAATATTCAAAGAAATTGTACATTGATGTACAAGTAGATTCGCTTCAAATGTAGTATATACAAAATAAATTCCCACAATCCATTTATATTTGCACATGGCATATGTCGCAACGTTTTAATATGCTTATTTTCTGTTGCAAATGGCGATTCTAATACATTTTATTATGTATGTTGAAAAAGCCATTTTAATTTATAATAAAAATGAACTTATTGAAATTATGAAACTTCCAATGTAGAGTCATCGATTCTTCTGCGGTAATCATGATAGATAAGTACTAATTAGTTACTGTCTAAAAGGTTTTGATAATCGATTCAACCTGAAATAGAGAGGTTGGAGCTAATGTTTCACCAGACAAGGATCGTTGTCGTTTTCCCGGCTAATGGTTAATTACATGAAATTTCAGGCCTAAACAACGTTTCCTAAATTGGCGGTCAGGTCTTTCATAGGCCGGCTTATCCAGTGAATGCAATGTTAAACACATTGCGAAAGATTGTCTTACCTTACACAAGAATACAGAAAGCAGTTAACTAGGATTGACAGAAATGGCCAGACTAAAGTAGAAGACAATAGTACAAATATGGTGGATAAAACAGTTTAGTCTTTCTGCAGCTTTTCAGAGTATATTTTTTTCTAATTGATCTTATTCAAAATCTTAAATCATTGTCTAATTGGGTTTTCGACAAATAAATTGGAACTGGACACTGATGTAATAAAAAGTGCAGTGCAGTTAAGAAGACACAATGTGACAAAAACATTGTGAAGTAAGGTGTTCAAATTTCCTTTTACGTTACATTTTAATGTAAGTTCTTAACATGAACTTAAAACCAGATAAAGGTTCTTAAATAAGATTGATGTATGTTATCTACTGAAACAGAACATGTGAAACCTTACCGTTTTACAGAGGTGTATTATAATCTATTGGTTACTTTGCAGTAGGGAGAAGCAAAATCAGTATGGCTTTTGTCATTGTTTTTTGTTTTGTTTGTTTTGTTATATGATTTTTTTTATGGAAGATATTATCATATTGTTTACCGAACGTTCGAATGCTAAAATACACCCGAATGTTCGGTATCAATCTGAACGTTCGAACGATTGAACGTTCTCTTACATCCCTACTTTCCAGTAATGTTCTGGTCATATTACTTTTTACACAAGTGATCGTGACTTTGGAATTATGAAGTAGTATGAGAACATTACATCTAAAAACGCAATTTAGGTAGAAGTCAAGTCAACTTGATGATATTTTATTTTAAATCGTAGAAATGTAAAAACCAAAGCAGTATGTTTAAAACATATTTTGACAACAAATAAAAGTTTTGCACAATCATAAATATTTTGAGTTGTAAATTATATTGTTAATATTTCAAGTTGTGTTAAGATAAAGGAGAATGCCAACAGTTGGTCATCATCTGTTGTTATTTTTCAAATGTCAAGGAAACTATAATCATGAACCTTATGGCAATCGAAAAAACACCATGAAACGATTCCTAAAAAGGCCCAATTCAAATACGACATGTTTAACAATAAAAATACATAAGTGTAGAAGCACACCTATTGTTAAAAAATAATTGACCTTTCAAGTATCATTTATACCCAACGGTACCAAAACTTGGCTTGGTTTGCTATGAGGCAAATGCTAAGATAATGTAGAAAACCTGCAAAAATCCTATCCTTATAAGTAACTTTTCAGGGCAATATAAACATCGTATTTTCCTGGAATATTATTTATCTTTAAATGTTTTTATCCTTTAATTTGTACGCATGCAATTAGCTGTTTAAGCATTATTTTAACACAATTTAATTATGAAGTCAGCTTGCTTTTCCAGTTTAGTAGACTTGCACACATATTGTATGATTGCTTAATTCAATTTACTTAGCTGTTTAAACCAATTATAAAAAAAATCTATTGTGAATCTTTGGGAAGTGGTTTTTATAGCTTATATTTTTATTCACGTAATCATTAAATATGACTATTTCCAGAGGCGCTTTCCAAAGTACGACTTCAAGAATAAGCAAAACAGTAACATGCGTCAAAAATCCATTTGGACGGCAATAACTCTATGAAAATATTAACTTGGATTAAACAACATTTAAGCAATCGAAAAAACATCCCTCGCATTAATGTGTCGGTTTATATATGTTTTAAACAAATGATCACCTGTGAAGTTAGGCAATATGCAAGTGTTGTTTATACCATCATCTCAGTATTATTTTATATACATGTTTTATCTACGAAATCTATTCTATTTTATTTGAGGTATTCGACATTATTGCGAAATATAAGGAAGGCAAACTTACAAGTTAATGTCACATGTTCGAGACTGGCTACATACATTAACAATGCATTTGAGAACTACAAAACAAAGTAAAACACAGTATAAAAGTCTCATAAGACAAACATTTTGCCGTTAAATTATTCATTTAGTCACATTGTAAAATATATTTCCTAACGAAGAGACAAAAAACGAAAAAATGAGAAAATACAAACAGTTTTATCCAGCATGAACTTTAGAAGGAAAATTGTTATGTGTTTAGAGGACAATTGCAGTAATAAAAGTTAAATAAAATCTGAACTCTTTCTCTTGGACAAAACATTTATACACACGTTCGTTGTGCGCCTGTTTTGAAATTGTAAATGGCTGCGTAAGTTATTTAGCTCGCAATTGATTGCTAAGCATAAAACGTCAAATGGACATTAGACTGATATTTATTTGCTTGTATATCCACATTTATCAATACGGGTTCCCTTTCTTTCGTGGCTGTATGATTTGTTAGGTTCTGGCATTTCGCTGTGCAATAGGCCTTGTAAACTACATTTAATATGTCTTTTGGTAATCCTATAAGACATAGAAAGAGACATAATGTCTATGCGCCTAAGATTATTATTGATATTCTGTTTAGCTTAATTTATGGCTATGAACAAGAAAGCATGGTCAGATCATACTTACAGAGGTCTTGGTTTTCATGATATGTTTGTATTTTAGTGATAAATATTAAAAGAATAATATACAAATAAAGACTTGTTTGAGGTCAATATGTTTTTTAAGGACTTAGGTGATGTGATATTGACCGAGGAGGAGCTACAGAGGTTATACCTTTTGTACTAGTCTATATAACATGCCCCTTAGTGTTACCAAATCATAATCAGATGCATTGAAAAACTTTCAATTTTCTTTTACCATACGCCTTGTTGGTGACTCTCTCATGACCAGGGCTCGACCAACCAAAACGACTTAAAGGGTATGTAGTATCACAACATAAATAAATAATATAAACTTCACTTTTATTGTTAATCTGTGCTGTTACAGTTACTGTCTTTACGTTTAAACAAAAATCTTGGTTTAATCATCACTTCCACATTTTCAATTATCTTCAATCTCAACTAGAAGGACATGGTGCTTAAGAGTGACTCTTATTATTTTAGGCAATTAGTTTGATGATTTGAATTTGCAACTTATATTACGTTTAATATATCATGATATTACCCTTTAGTGGTGAAGACCTAAACGATTACTATTCAGCATCTTCGTTGACCGGGAACATTTGCATACCTAAGTTTTCATCATAACCTATGATTGGAAAGTTTTTACTGCCATTTGACAGTTCATTTGGAATAAGGTGGGTTCAGAGGGGTCAGTTGTCATAGTTTTGGTCAGTCTTCTATACCATATACTTTTTGTCTTGAAATTTCTCGTTCGAATTTCATCTTTTTCAGGTGATATTATGATTGACTGCATTTATAACCTGTTTAAATTTGACTAATTCTTGCTGATTGGCAAGAAACAACAACATTGTTAGCAGACACGTTCAATGTAACCTGACAACATTAAAAAAGGTAATACCAAAATCCATTAAAAAGTTCACTTTATCACACAGTAGAAATACACAGCAGTATTTTGTAACCGTTAAAAACACAATGTTTAAACAATAATATCAGCATTGTGAATCCATAACTAGATACGGCTTAATGTATTATTCATACTCTGGTGTTCCACAAACAACTTGGTGGCTCCTGCTATCGGAATTGTGAGCTCTATCGTTTTATTTTATTTCAAATGTGGTTTCTGTTTCGCTGGCTTATGGCTACAGCGGCTTTTTTTTATTTCATTTTGTATTTGTCACTGACCGACAAGACGAATTTTATTAACTTACAATTCATAATATATATTTTGCCAAAGTGACATATTTCCTCGAATGTCCAGACATATGTGAAATGAAGTTCTACCAACTAAAACGTCAAGACACAAATCAATGGGGATGAACAAAACATAAAACGCCATGGATTGGTCATTAAACAAGAGATCGATTCATTTATACACGTATTTTCCAAATAAAGTAAAATGTAAGATGAAAAAAGGAATGTTTTTGTTGTGGTTCGAACCCGTGGCTTTTTGTAAGGCAATTTATCACATAACTGATGGACTTTCGACAAAAGTAAACGCACTACGTCAATATGATTAAACTGGGAACCATTATTCACGTGCATTTGTTTTAATTTACTTATGGGCACTTTGCATAACTTATGCAAATTAGGATCTATGATTTTCAAAGAAGGAATGCGTACATAGGGCAAGTGGAAAAATTGTGCCTATGTAAATTTGATCAAATATCGTGTGTATGTGATAAAGTTAAAAATACACCGTCGATTTACTATATACATTACTTCCTTGCATATTTACTCTTGGTTTTAAGCTTAATATTACTTAGACTAAGGAAGGAATACCTGGCTAGCACTATAAATTTAACTAGTACATGTATGTTATCGAGGATATATTGAATTTTAAATACGAAGGTTGCTGAAATATGTCAAGTACATACTTTAGGAGGTCAAAATATTTTAATATGATCTAATGGACTATAACCGCAAATACTCAATTTAATTTTCTAAACATATCATCAATGAAAACAATAAGCGTTTTGTAAACAATTATGGCTTACCAAGTAAAAATTTAAAAAGATATGTTAATTTCTTTAATAATAAAACTTTATCAGATAGAAATGATTAATCTTCGAAGTATATTTCATTATAGGTTGCTTTTAACCATTTTTCCTTCAATACCAGCAATATAACACATCTATGTGTGTTCTTGCTACACAGTAAAGGCTGAGTACATACTTTCTCCATGATTTTCTGTCACTTTTAAACAATATACTAATACCTTATATAAGACTAGCCTCATTATTCAATAGTTTAGTTAGACACAAGGCACAGTAAAAATATCTAAGCGGTACGTCTTAGCAACCGTTAAATGAATAACTGCAACCAACAAATAATGCAAAACACTACAGGCGAACAACTATTCGTCCAAAACATGTTTTGCTACTAAATGCATGCATAATTTACCCACAAAAGACAGCAAAGAATAACAGACACTCGAACTGACTCGAGTTAGACGACATTTGCATGCATCAGGAAACTCTATTTGGGCTTTCATTTTGTGACTACACTCATCTAGTGCGCTAACAGACAACATATTCTCATATGTTAAACTTAATTTTGCCGCAAAAGCATTTGTCCTTGAAATAAAACCTTTGTTGTCTCGGTAATTTCATAGGATATAAAAAGACAGAATGTCTATGCATCTGGAATTTATTTGTTGCGTGGCATGATCATATATAAAATAATAACATCAACAAATAAATAAATAAATGAATAAATAAATACAATGCACTTTTACTTTAAACATGGCACTTTTGTGATTATCATTTTTAATTTAAAGTTGTTCAAGCACGAGAGTGTACCCAGGGATTAAGCGAATTAAGTATGATTTATGCTTTACCGAAAGAAATCGTCGTCGCGTCGACAGTGACCATTTGAGCGTTCACATGTAAGTGGTCAAAATGCGACACATTTTGACTGATGTTTAGACAAAACGTTCAGCTATCACCTAATATCACAAGGCAATACTGGCCATAAAAATTAAAATGTAAAATCGAAAAAGATTGTAATTGAAAGACAAGTTTCGAGAACTGATTTAAAGTGTTGCGGAATCGACTTTGTAAGAGATTTATATCACTTCAATCACTTCAGGGCATTGAAAATAGGTATGCTAGTCAAAGGACGATTCTCTATAGGACGACAATCTGATCTATAATTAGAGGTCGGACTGTATCACAGTTGACATCAAATCAACATACCGACGTCAGTAGAATCACTTAGCGAAAGACTATCGAAATAAAACAGAATACATTCCTCCATGGTATTTTTGCCTTATCCAAATAACACCTCTCTAGTTTCCTTTAGATATCGATGATCAAAGTTTAAGTTGTAAACAAGCATACGCTTTCCTACAGATTACATGTAGTACATGTGTATATTATACCAAATTAGTATAGTGATATATAGTTAATTAGTATATTAACTGTTTGACAATAACGAAATATGCTGTGAAGAAGTAGGTGTTCTACCATTTATCTGATTGACGTCATTTCGATGTTTACATTTTCGTAAATTTAATAGGTTAAATATAAAACAATAATTACAATAATTACTTTTTAATTAATATTTCTGAAAAATGTTCACCGCGCATATATATGCCCTGTAAAAATGTTCCCTGTTCTGTGTGAAATATTATCTTAAAAAGTTAAAAATCAATTTTTATTCATAAAAATTAGTAAAAAAAATAAATGTATTTTAACTGTGCATCAGGATTTAATGTTAAAATAGCAATATATTTCGAGTATATTGAGTGTAATTGTTAACAGTGCAATAATAGTGCTGGATTCAAACCTGCATACTTACATGTTTATACATATGATATTTACAGATACTTAATCGGATTATTTCTCGAAAAGTATACAAACTTTACCAACACTTTATTGAGAGCGATTTCAATTTTGTCTAGTACTAGATGCTATCACAAAGCACTCGTATGAAATATCGGTAACACATTTATCTTTCTCATGGGATTATTCGTAAAACATTAAGAGTCTTTCAAGACATTAGGACACAAAGTGTTGTATAACAAACAGACAATTGTAGACATTCGTTTAGTAGTCAAAACATTGACATTGCGTGATATACTTGATGATAATAATTATCATTTAGAGGGCTTATTTATTCAGATTGTCAAGAATGTCAGTTAAAAACAATGACAACTGAAGAAGCTGTTCTCCTCTGAGAAGATTTGTTATCACAAAAATAATTTACTTTTTAATGACGAGCGATACAGTGACACAGTTATTACGTAACGACCGTAATTCATAATCATCAGTAAAAACGTTTACTAACTTTTAACAATATAATCTTGTTAACAGTCAGTCAGGCAATCTTTCGGGGCGTTTAATGGGTTTATCGTCCCACCAACATTATTTCAGATATCTGGAGACGGTGTCCACATGAAGCAGATTTAGTGCTTCCTTCACTGTGTATAGCATGCCGTGAACAATAGGTAGATACCACATCCAGTCACATTATTCTGACACAGGGTCAACCAGTCGTGGAACTATCCTATATTTGCTTGCGCGTTAGCAACGGAGCTTTACCGCTGCCAATTTTAACGACTTTGGTATGTCGCGGCCAGGGATCGAATTTATCTATTTATTATAGTTTTTTCCTATAGCACTGACTGTTGACCATACGTTACACCGTTACATGTACCACTACTCAACTACTGATTACTAATTTAACTTCTATTTGGTATGCATGCAAAAAAAACAAACATTTAAAACGACTTCAGCATGAGTTTAATCCGAGTACTGATTTGCCAGTAAAGATATTAAGTTTGACGTTCCATGCAATCACCTTTTACCGGGGCAGACAACATTCGTGCCAGTTATTCTTGTCTAGCTATACCGCTGATTATAACATCTCCGCTTCAGAAAGGATGGACTAACAAAACACTTTAGACAGTAAGTAAGTGGTAGGTTACAAAGATTCAGTCGTATTGAAGCTCATGATTACATATACCGGGGTTTAATTTTTATTTACACATTCCAGTTCCGTAAAATACTTAAATACGAAGCTCCCAGTACCAACAACTGCGTATTTTAGTATGTGAAACATTTTAATGTCATATTTATTAACCGGCAAAAACGAAAAATGAATTTATACATGTTGATCATACACATGTTTTACTATACATGTGTACATTATTTACTTATACGATGTATCCAGATTAAACTAAATGAATAACAATATATTTTGTATAGGACTTTTGTAAAGTTTTTGGCTTACCAATCTTCCTGTCTAATACCGATGTTTTCACGATGAAATACACGAAATATGTTGGGAAGTGTCACTTACAAAGACTGAGATGAGGCAATAAAATACATTTTGTGTGAGTGTGTGCAAAAGTTATTAGAAATGACAAAGGCTGCAAGGCTAATGTGATACTACAAACAAAAGAAAAAAAATATACAAGGACAACTTGCCTTGTTTTTTAAAATGTTAGACGGTTTTGTTTTAAAAGAAATTGTAGAAAACGTAGCTTACCTTATGGATTTGGTACTCGAATCTGTCTAAATGCACGCTTGTTTATCTGCAAAATAAAAAAGTAGCGTAAATCATTAACAAATAGGCAATTAATGAAACAAATCCCTTATATATGATTGCTAAATAGACAAAATCATTCATCCACGTAAGAACGGTATTTAAATATCTCTGTTGACACCAATTCGCGTTTGCCTTGGCGACAGAAGTCACTTCTTAACTAATTTAAATGCAAAACATACACAATTAACAATTTAAAAAAAAATGTTTTCTTAATCACATATATAATGAGAAGCGCTGAAACTAAGGTGTTTGAACGATAAAACTTAACTAAAACAAAATAAACCACTGTCGCCTTTTTTGCAGTAAGTTAAAACTAACAAAAGTATGCAATTATTAATAATGGAACAACGGATGCGAAGTATTTTATTTCTACACACGTAACATAAAATATTAAAACAACAACAACAACAACAACAACAACAACGAATTGTTTGCAGCAATAATTGTACGTTACCGAAGTTAACATAATAATCTCTCTAGATAAATGGAAAGTTCAAGTCTAACAATTACTAAAACCAAACAGTCTGGTGTTTCGTTATTTTAAAAATCGAAGATTTTAGGTATTCATTATCTACTAAAATAGTTTTGGGCTTTATGTTTCGGCGAACTATAACTGCTTTCTAACTTTTTTTCATCTTTTATCACGTACAATTTGTTTTTAAAAGCTTCAAAATAAACATTTATCAGAGGGAGCTTTGATTTGCAGAAATAGTTTTATATAGTTTCTTTGTATAAAAATCATACATGAACTAAGGTTTTGGTCGTTAGTTGATTTTTGACAAAAAAAAACTCGGCTGGGAGTAACATGCCACATGTTTTTTTGTTGTATTCCTAACTAGTAAAATGATTTTACGATGGCTCCGACTCGTGTTACCCAAAAAGTCCAGCCTCACGGCGAAAGAGATAAAATGAAAGGTTGTCTTATGTTATATTTTATACTTATAATTTAAGACATTTGTTTAGTATAGATTGCTTTGTTATTGCGTGACTGAGTTAATAGCAGTAGGTATCGTTTATAAGTTTGATACATGGTACTGTCAAGCCTGTCAATATCAACGGCAGTTAATGTTTATAGCAGAATCCTAACTCTCTTCACAATGATTAAGATTTATAATGATGTATGAAACAAAAACATGTTTTAAACTGTTTTCAACATTTATGTTTATCCGTTTAACGTACTTTGATTTTACATTAAGAAAACACGTACGACTAAGTAAAGAAATATTACTTTGCGCCACAGGAAAACCCCTTCTTAGACTTACATAGTTATTGAATCGTTTAATGTTTATAGACGGATAAAAATCTATTTACTTGACATCGGTGACTCGTTTAACACGTAATCTAAAAAAAGTTATAAGTTTGCATTGGGAATAATTCACATTGAATTTATTATCATAAGGTCAAATTGATAATTCTTAGTTAAACATATTGTTTGTTTCTTTTGAGTTTCCACAAGCGACGAAGCAGACACCGTTGCTTTAATATTGCGAACTCATGAAGTAAACGATATGTCAAAATTATTCTGACATCGGACAAACTAGAAGAACTTGAAAAACAAACATTGGCGGATATGTTAACATATTCACCCCAAGCTATTTAAAATTCTGGTACACATCAAGTACACATATAATATATAAATGAACTTCTTCTCAGGCCATTATATCATTGAATTAACTAGTAATTTCTTTTACAAACAGAAGTTTTGTGTAGTTTTTTTCAATGGAAATTACACCCATCTCTCATCACTCAAAAATAATGTAGACATAATTTTGAATGACGTCACACTTTTATGTTTAATGACGTCATAAATTAGCTCTTAGAATACGCCATCAGTAAAATTATTTTAATAAAAATAGATCGATTTCTGTTCAATGTTTTCTTTTAAGAACCCCGTCCCCACTCCAGAAAGTGCGAGTTTAGAGGACTTTAAAACCATTGCCGACTGTCCGTTGCAAAGCAGTAACTGTTGAATTTTCTCTATTTTATATTATGTCAAAGTTTGTTGACAATTTTACGTTTAAATGGCATGAGAGTACATTTGTCCTGTGCCTTTTCATATTTTAATATAAATGTTGCAATACGCATGGAATCTTGTCATATTTTCTTATAAGAATGGCTTTAATAGTTACAAACCCACTCTAAACCGTATTGTATATTTGAACTATTTTTTTTGTGTGGAAAAATGACAGAAACAATATTTATATTGCCCCAACAAATACTCGCTGCATAAATCTATTCTGAATGCAGATTTACAGCAACGACATATTCGAGTTTTCTAGTCTAGTCCTTTTAGCTAGTCTTGTTTGCCATTAAAGACATATCTGGTTTGACATTTCATGCAATTAACCATTACTGTGCCAGACACAACGATCGTTGTCGGTAGAAACATCTGATTACAATATCTCTTTTTCGCGGGGAATTGATTGCAAAAACATCCAAAAACATTCAGACAGTAGCAAATAAGGGGGATTTCTTGTTTTATCTCTACTATTCATGCATATACTTTTTCGCAATGACCATGACTTGTGTAATTAAAATAAATTAACGTATTCCCTTACCAGTACCATTTGTATGATTTAACCAGGAGCTATCACATCCATTAAGAGAATGATGAAATATGTTTCCATTGCTTAAGGATACATTACTTCCGCACAAGTTAACTTTAATGATGATAAGAATGTCCGTTTTTAAAATGCACAGTCTTGTATAAAGATTCAACCCATCATTTTTGTATTACGTTTGTTCATAGAATTCTTTTTTTGTCGAAAAATTTGCATTTATTCATTAATATTATATACCGTATAAATTTGAAGCATTTTGATTAGCCGAGAGCTTGGCACGCGTAAGTCCGTAAAAAGTTATAAATTCTCAGGGATATTGACCCTTGCTATTCTCACGACGTGTTAATTTTTCATGCGCATTGTGAACAAACAAAGCGTCACGTAGTAAGCAGGTGAAAATGTTTCAAACCAAATCTTTGGATCTGTGTTGTTATTTAATAGTAAGTATCATTTTGGTAACGTACTACATAGAAATGATCATATGCTTGGTTGAGGTCAATATTATCAAATCATCAGAATGCTTCAAATTCAAAGGGTGTATAATATAACAAGTAAATACTAATGTTGAAGTCGATATGTAATTTTGCGAACTTGGGTACTTTGGACCTCGGACCGCAAAAGTACATATCGTCGTCAACATTAGTATTTATTTATATAATAATGACTTTGATTTTTTTTGTAAATCAAACATTAGTAACAAAAATTAATTAAACTTTAACAAACCCCTTTGAAATAATATAATGTTATTTACTTATAGTCTCACGAAGGAAGCTGTAGTTCACCTGTTGAGAAATATCGTATTAAATAAACAGTAAAGTCTGTTAATAGTCAGCAGTGGAAAGAGATGCCGCAGATCACAAGTAAATGCGTGACTGTCGAACAGTTTCATTGTTTGCAACTGCTAAGAGTAATTGTGCTATGATATTGTGATAATACTTATATGTTAATAAAGTTTAAATGATATATAATATACCTTATCTTAGTCATCTAACCAAACAAGAAACATAATATTTCTTTGTTTACTATTGAGTGTTATTGAGGATTAAAAGCATGTATATAAGATACTAATCTTGGACATAAAATCCACTCTTAAGGAATAAAATAGGCATATGCACATGAAGTAAAACACTTCATTCGAGTAGTACTATTTTTAAAACCTTTACTCCATACATTAAACCCTTATCTCCCATGTACACTTTACCATTTTGTTTATACACACTTTTGGCTTTATCACTTAATTGTTTATCAATGTATATATCACGGATACTTTTACTCTTACTGGACATGAACACGTAGTTATGAATCTACGCACACGAATTCCTCATACATAAAACTATTGTATCTAAAACAATAGCGTGTGTATCTCTGTCCAATTCAAGTCCATACATACAGTTATCAGTCTGGCGAACAATGAATTAGCCGGTGTTCTTCTTCGTGACTTTTCCCATCTAGCGTGATGACATACAGTCAAGTATCAAACCAATCTTTGCATGCGCAATGTTCGGCATTAAAAATTGTCTTATGTAATTTGGTATTCCCATTGAAAATAAAATAAATATTATTTCTAGGCGTTTGGAATGTCGGTTTTCTTTGTTCTCTTAAGATTGACAATCCCATCTCTGTGTCATTTAATACTGTAATGAACGTTTGATTACAGTTTTCGTTTTTAATGTTCCTACTATAGAGTTTAACTGCCATGAAAGGTTGTTTAGATAAAAATACTTAATTAATATATATGAAAGTGGTGTGAACTTATATCCAGATACGCATCAAAAGGCATTTCCGATATTCCAGAAATAAACATATTTTTTACTGGATCCGTTAGTAGTACATGCGTATAAAACTAGTCATTTATGGTTTTTGCATATTAAATGGTATGCCTGGGTTGAATATACACTCACATTGTTAAATCATACTTTATCCGTATACCTAACATTAAAAAAACACTCATATAGATTGATTTAGTGCCTCGGCGTGGCCGTGGTTAGAGCCATGTTTGATATCAATACAAATTATGTTGAAAAGCAGGTTGTTTATATGAAGCTACAATTCAAATCTTTGGTCTAGTTTTATTAAATATCGGATCAGCAAATATTTTGTATGCACAATTCTTGAGGAAATAATTTATAATTTTAAATGGCTGACAACTGACAGTACTACGGTTTATAGGTTCTTAATCAATGTTAATGTTACAAACTGAAAATATATTAAACGAATAGTGCTCAAACAACCCTTCCAGTCATCGCCAGTGACATCGGTTGTTATGGAAATATATAACACTAGGAATTACTGTTACATTTCAAAAGCCATTTTCTCTGAGCCAGTAATGAATAGTATATAAGAGAATGATAATTTCTATATTTTAACTACTGCAAACTAATTTTTAAAACAAAACATTGCAATATAAACAAAATTGACCCTAACGTATATAGTACTTCTCTAGAGTACTAATTAGTTATTATTATTAGTTATTATTTGTTTCATAATTGCAATGGTGGCAATAAGATATGCATAAATGTGACATCTATTCAAGTAAATTAGCTGCAGATATAAATCAGTTGACCATTTGAGAAACAAGTTTATTACATGTTCCACTGTAACTAAGTGTACATAACTAAAGAGATTTTACCTCTTTTGTAAGGTAAGGAGCCTAAATGTTTTGTTTGATAGAAAAAACATTTAGGAAGTCCGAGGTTGGAGCGCTCCACAAACCAAGTTTAAGCACACCAGTCGGTCCATTTGCCGACTGACCGTTCCCAGGCGGTAACTGATATTTTTCTTTTTGTGTGTTATGTCTTGTCTCTGTCACATTTACATGCACCCTGTTTGCCTTTGTCTAGAGGTAGATTAGATTTAAATATCTGTGGAAATTTTGATAGGACTTTTTCTTATTTACCCATTATGATTACCCATAGGAGTTCATATCAGTAAAATCGTACAATATTTCATCTTAACAATAATCTGCAATATATTTGAAGAAGTGATGATTTCAAAGGACGTTGTATCTTCTCCTTACCATCTTCGTTTCGTCAACATTTATCTAACGCCATTACAGAAATACACCTCAGAAATAATATCAAAAACAATTTGTGAAGGTATTCGTGAGATTTTCAAAGATTTTTCTGAATTACAAGCAAAACTGGTAACGTTTAAATAAAGCAATTGCATGTATAATTGAATAAACAAGGGTGGTTTGCATAAGTACGAGATGAGCTAGAATATAATATTTACTTATATTTTTTTGCCGTTAATCTTGATCAGTCATATGACAATTAAATAACCAGACCACAAACAGGCGTTCTAGAAATAAAAAAAATGCTGTTTGTTGAATCTAAAGAGAATGGATAGCTGTACAAAAAGTAAAAAACTATGACAGACTTGCTCATTGTTTTCTACAAAGAACGATACTTTATTTGAAGACAGAAAAAGAAAACTGAGTAACTATTATCAGACTTTTAAGGAATACATCAAAGTGGATATCAAATCAGAGTTTAATGCTTGTTGAAATCCCATTACAATTATAATTCTTTATTATATAAAAACTGATTGAGGACTTGTCTTTGTCGTGGTTTGATCCGTCCAATTATGTCAACACACTGTGACATAAATGTCTAACATAATATTTTCTGATAACTTTTTTTTTGCAATTACACCTTGAATTATTATATTAAAGCTTATCATTTACGATGTTCTAAAGAGTCGACGCGTCGAGCGTATTAGGGTTGCCATTACAGCGGCTTTATAGGAACCGTATCTTTTTAATAATATAAACAGGAGAAAAAGTTAAGAACTATGCAACGTTTAAGATTTTGTTATTTTCAATTTAATATACGTGTCATAAATTTAAACAATGAACTTAATTTAAAATAATAAGATTTCACAAGTAAAATCTATTAAAATAACTATGTTACATTCCCATGTGTATACATTTGCATTGTTTTGTTATTTTGAATACATGTTAAGTAGCTATGACACGTCAGTTGTAAACAGAGAAAACTATAAATGAAGGGACTTTTTGTCAGGAAATCCTTTTTACACAGATACGTGTGTTCAAGAAATTACAAACTGTTTTATTCTTGAATCCATTAACAATAAAAACAAACACGGTTAAAATTGATATTGAACGCCAGTTACCGGATAAAGCATGATGTATTATTCATGTTTCACCGTAAACAAACAAATTGGTGTCTTCAGCATTCACATTTGGAAGGTGCTTTTTTCGTATCTGAAAAGTTACTTGCAGCGAACTGTTTCTTTGCATTGTTTTACCAAATCCGTTTTGCATTCGTCATCAACCCCATTTTCTTGTTACATGCATTTTATCTCAATGCCTTTATTTAGTAATGGATACCACTTAGGTTGACACCCGATTCTTTGAAACTTAAAAAAGTATTATAGTAGCTTTATATTAATTGTCTGGCGTCAACAACGGCATAGTTTTGTTTCTATTTATTATGTCATAAATTATCTGGTTTATATTTTTAGTATTTCCATGTTTGAAAATGAAAACAATAAATAAACAATAAACCACGAAATAAAAATATGGTTTGATTTTCAAAAGGATATATCAAGTGCTTAGTAAGATAGAATTCGAATGCTTGACTACAAAGTGTCTTAACAAACACTTCAATGGTTTTAGTCACATCCAAAGAACTATGCTATGTTTTCCTGCCTTTGAAGTAAATGCTTTAAATGTAATTATCTTTTATAATATATATTTCATACGTGTAATTATATTTGTGTATTACGCAGGTGTTTTTTTTTCATAAGCATGTAAGGAACTATTTCAGTACTTTTCTTCATACAACACGTTTCCGATTATTCAGAACAGTTATATAGTACCTTACAAAAGTATATTAGCCATTATTAGAAAACAGGTATGCAGTATTGCATTTCTCGTAGGGTTAAAACTCAAAATATACTGTAACAATTTAATGTTTCTCTTTCCTTCTGCACCGGACCTGGTAGCGCAATCGGTAGAGCGTCGGCTCCAGGTACATGAGGCCCCGGGTTCCTTCCCGGGCCGCGACATACCTAAGTCGTTAAAATGGTAGTTGTATAGCTCCCTTGCTAACGCTCAAGCAAATATAAGGGTAGTTCCACGACTGGTTGCCCCGGTGTCAGGATAATGTGACTGGGTGTGGTATCATGCCAGGTGTTCACGGCATGCAATACACAGTGAAGGCAGCACTATATCTGCTTCAAGTGGACACCGTCTCCAGCTAACTGAAATACTGTTGGTGGGACGATAAACCCAATAAACAAACAAACTTTCTTTCTGATCAAAATCAATTTCCTTCTGAAAGTTTCTTAAAGGCATTTTTATTCATAAAATTTATACATCAAACCATCCATATCAAACTTGTTAATTCGATGTTTCTACAGTCACATTAGGCTTGCTAGAATACCTTTGTCCTATTTTTCCTTATTGAATACCTATTTTTTATCTAAAAAAAAGTGCAGTATAATGCGCACGAAAATAGAGTGACTACAGTAGTTATCAGGAGAGTGTTATCACTTAAAGCATATATAGTGCTACCATCAATATGATTATATACTATGAAAACTTGACATTTTTACCCAGGCTTGATCTCTAATGGAAATAACCTTATTAGCCAACAACTCTGGATGAGATAATCCCAATGTGTAGATTTCTTATAGCAAATTTAAGTAACTTTAACTTATGATTTTATTTAACGAAATAAAGTGGAACAAAATGAAAGAAAGAATTATTATCATTGCATGTAACCAGTCTTGAAATATCGACGTTTGTCCTGCAAGGCGTTCCAATCTCGGGTGACGTTACCGATGTTCGTAATTGCAGCCTCTCCCATAGGGAAATTTTGTAGATTAATCGACGCAATGCGTCATTTGTTCCAAAAAAGTCTGCAGGGGCAATTTAAAAGTGGTCTAAAACTCAATCTTTAAGACAGGTACTACAAATAGGCCACTAACATGCAACATAAAGTCCCCATGAAGAAACTGCTAAACCGATGTTTACTACTATCAGGCGAAACACACCCTTAATCCCGAGAAGCGCATTTTAGATAAAAGGAGGTATCCGGCAGTTTGTCTCCATCAAATACAGGTAAAAACTGGATTGGAAGAATTGGGACATAATTTCTGCAAAAATGTCAAACCTAAGTCTAGCAAAGAGAATTTTGAACATTGTCTAAAGTATAAGACAGTAGAAATCGTGAACTTAATCACTCTACAACATGCCCATTCTTTTCGAATACTATAAATAAGCAGTATTGTGATTTCAGCTAAAACTAGACATCGACGTCTGAGCGGATTACCCGAATGATTATCAAAGTAACGGGTCACGTGGTTTCTTAGTTTAAAAATAGCTAACTGTGCAACGTGGCTCAGATAGGAAATACCTATTTGTAATGACGAGTGATGTGTTTCACAATGTTTTACTGTTCACATAGATGAAGGACATCAATAGTCAGCATATTGCATGATCTTTTCAGAGCTCTAACCTCGCAATTCCTGATGGGGTTCTCAAATGCAACCAATGAAAAGAAAAACGATCCATTGAAATAAATGTCCAAGCGCTGACGTTTTGTTTGATAAGTTATGACGAAGTAGTGACGTCATTAAAAATAATGTCCACATAGTGTTAAGAAGAGAAATATGTATTATTTCGATCAGAACTACACACAGTGTTCATAGTAAATAAAATTAACTTAATTAACCAGAGAAGAGTAAATGGTTGAAGCACATGTGAAGATGAAATTGAGACACTAAAGTCCAATGTCATTCAAAGAAAATACACTCAATCCTTATAGGATGAATTAAATGACAACATTGATTACATGCACGGGGGATTTTTACGACCACCACACTACACAAGTAACATTGTTGTGATAATGACATTGGGTCTAGGCATAACCAATGTATGCCATTTTAGCTTGGAGGATAAGGGGATTTACTGCACTTAGAAAATTACCTCGGAATGTAAAAACAACTTTTCGTCTAAGATTCACCGACGGAATGGCACATAGATGCATATTTAAAATTGTGTATATAAAACAGTATTGAACATTTATGTACTGACGCTGCTGAAAGTAGAAACACAGCGTTTCGTAAAGACTTAAAAATAAATGTATGACTACAGCATGGCCTCCTTAGACAATGTCGAAAGTGTAATAATAGTAATAATCATAATAAAACATGAATGAGTTACTAGAGCTTAATTCCAAATTAACAAACACATTATCTGCATTTAGTGACTACCGGTCGCTTTACTATTGCAAGGCATAAATTGACCTTCCTGAAATCGATCAGCAAAAAACTATTATTAACATTAACACACAACACAGCAGAAAGTAGTTAATATTTTGCAAATACACCAAAGACTAGAATGAGAGATGCCATAGTTGCTAAATCGTTTTCTATAAGGAGCATCATGGACGATAAACAAACAATATGATTTGACCTCGGATCCGAGAACGAGCTCTATCCCAGTTAACATTCGATCAATGTACCGTAGCTTCCAAAAGCCTTTCTATACGGCGGAATCGATTAAGTAATCTTCTTCATGACTTGATTTACACATCACGTGAAGGCTGTCACCTAATGATTACCATGGTGACATAAACAAATAATGGCAGCCTTGTCTAAAATGATTACCATGGTGACATAAACAAATAATGGCAGCCTTGTCTAAAATGATTTGCACGGTGACATAAACAAATAATGGCAGCCTTGTCTAAAATGATAAGTTGCAGCGCAGACGTGAAGACCAAAACACTGATAACATTGACATTACGTGACATAAATGATTATAGAAACGACAATTTTAATCGTTGAATCGTATGGCTTGACAGTGATGTTATTAAAGAACCAGGACGGAAACGAACGATTACAACATTGTTTTACGGGGATGATGTCATCTGAGATTAACAATTTGATTGATAACTGAATAGTGATGCTGAGGGCCACGAACAGCTCGGTCTATCGCAATTAAGTTATTAAGATATTTAATTTATATTTAAGAAAGCCTCTGACTTAAGAACACATCTAAACACATTTAAGTCGGTGTTTAAATCTATGGAACGCTAAAATCACGTTGTGAATAGGTACCCTACAGGACACTGGTTGCTGAACAATAATCGCGGTTTCAGGTTTTACGCCATATTGGAACAAAACTAAAGCGCTTAGAAGCGCTGTTTGGACAATGTAGCTTTGGCCCTGCACGCGATAACTGGTGTGCAAACAGCTTTCGAAATGTTTGGCTACTAATTTAAATATACAACGCGCTGAAAAATGGAATACATGCAATTCTTCAGCTGAAAAATAAACACTTATTCTAAAATATAGATTATATATTGTTACAAAAAATTAATCAGAGTCACTCACATCCGATAACAGAAATCATTTTATTAAACGTTCAAATCTTTAAATATGATTTTGCATTTTATCTTGCATTTAGTTGTGTCTTAAATAAATGCTTATACACGCTGTCGGATTCGATCAAAATAAACCGAGTTTGAAATTAACCACTACCCCGTGATTTGAATCAGCATTAAAAATCCTGAGTGTGCCACTCCTCTCAAAACGCGTGCGGTAGCTATAGACTTAGATGATCAGATAATACGAATGGTCTATGTAATTACATAACCTGGTTCAGATCCGCAGAAGGTCCAGACAGAATATATCGAATATCTCGGCCTAGTACACAATGTATAGTCATTGAAACACACGTCCTGAGCAGTTTGCTCCCAAATGGAACCTTACCTCTTGTCAATGAGTGTGATATATATATAAATCTGATTTTAATGATTATATATATATGATTATATAATTATTAAAATCCGATTTATATATGTAATCATTAAAATCCGATTTATATATAAGTTTGTATATAAGTCACTTATATTGTTATTTCAAATTACAGCCAGTAACAAACTTCGAAAGAAATCGGACATCCAAACGCTTTGTGCTTCCTGGAACTGATTAGGGAGTAGCAGATAGCACAAGAAACGAGTTTTGATTTGCACCGAATAATCTATCATGATTAATGATGCGTGTTATTGGGACCAAGGCTTTATTATTACCATATTTTAAGCTGCCTTTATCACAAGAGTAAAAAGTTTAAGTGTAAAAAAGTGAATTATCTTAAACGTTTGGTTCTTAAATTTCGTATATGTCATGCAACGTCCTATTTTCTCATGTCATAACATAGTTTGTCTTCATGAGAAATAGAACAATATGTGTCTAGTGGACGGAAGATAAATGTTATAAGCAATGAAGTATACCAGCACGCAGCCATTGTGTCTAGTTTCAGTGTAACAAATATGTCTATAATTATTCGTGCAAGTCATTCGTATGTAGATGAGAAAAGACAATCTTTGATTTTCATTCTGATATTCAGACATTATATTATTATATTATTCATACTCTAGTAAAGTATGTTACAGTGGGATGTTTTCCTTTTTTGGTTCATGCTTATCGTACAAACTGGTTAATGCCAATCGTACAAACTGGTTTATGCCTGTCGTACAAACTGGTTCATGCCAATCGTACAAACTGGTTTACGCTTATCGTGCAAACTGCTTTATGCCTGTCGTGTAAACTGGTTTATGCTTATCGTACACACGTTCTCATTTGTCATAAACGCTGCGTTCATATGTTTAGTTAAATATAAGCAATATGTATGCGCTCATTTTTGAGTTGGTTTTTAAATTAAACACAACCTGTTTACAACTTTCAATAATATTTCAATATCCTCAAGATAAATTTCTTTTTCCTTTTTTTTTCGGTTAACGATTATTAACCTAGCAACTTATGTAGTCAGTAACTATATATTAACATGGTCAAATAGATGGTCATGTTACTATTCGGATAATAGAAGCATCCTATTTTTATAAGTATTACTTGATAAATTTAACTTTGGTGCACTGGAAAAACTCTTTCTGTAATGATTTTGTAACAAATGTTAGCATTTATTGTTTTTGTTACATCGCACCGACACATTTATGGCCATATTGGCGACGTCCAGCTAATTATGGGTGGAGAAACACCCCAGACTTATGACTTAGTAGAACCACCGGCGCACCGCTGGTTAGCTGGAAAACCTCTACACATATCAGTTCTCGCCCCGACCGGGACTCGAACCCACGCAGTGAGGGGCTAAGGAGTTTCCATGGCAGTCACTATAACCGCTTCTCTACGGGCGCCCCCACATCTTAAAATACTTCTCACAGATCATTTTCCAAAGTTATAGTTGTCTTGCTTAAAATGTCAATCAGCGAAAGAAACAATGCCAATTTTATACATTAGAGATAAATTTAGGGTCATCTACTAGTAAGTCTAGTCTAGGAAATGGAACAATTTGAAGTATATACCATACAAAGCAATTACATACGGAATTCCGAATGCAAATTATTGTATGGTCAAACCTTATATTGAAGGTAAATACATTTTTTTTGGTCCGGAAATTGTGTACAGACAGAATTCTATTCACTTTCTGATGAAATTTTAATATTACGAATGCTATTCTAGGAACAACATTTGCATCATTTATGATGGTCGAACAGTTTTCCAGACAGCATACTTATAAGTCAAAGATGACAGAAACTGTAATTAGCTTGTAGAAGTTTTATGCCAATGTGAGACGTTTATTTGTATAAAACAGTAAGGTCTGTCTCTTTAAGATGAATGTTTAAGCTAATCTTTATGTTTAACAATGTCGTTCCGGTCTACTAATATATCCAATGTTATTTTTTTTAATAATGAGATAATGTATATTGGGAACCCTTTGACTGATGTTAGAAACAGCAACAAAATCAAAACAATGTAATTGACATAGTTAAAAATGACGTACATGTACACTATAATATATCAAACGTGTAATTACTTAAATATCACGAGTGTCTGTCTTGCAATATGTTTGCTCAGAACTGAAATAATCTCCTCCTAAATGTCTCTAATGCTATCGAAAGGATAGGTTAATGTGCAATATGATGATTTGACTGGAGAATGTCAAAAATGAGCTAGAGCGATGCTTACAATCAATAAACTTGTCATTCGACCAAACGCACTTGTCAGTAAGTCGATCGCTGAGCAACAAATAACAGATAACGAGTTTGCTGTCTGTCGAGCCGACTGACTTGTCATGAAGCATGATATATGATATTGGGCATAAATAGACTGTCAATCAATGACCAAGGTCTCGTGGAAGTTTCCAGTTTTATATGGAATTCGCATAACGAGAAATTAATAGGAGACAGCGACGTGTAAAAGAAAGACAATCTGTAAATATCATACAATTTACCTCGTTGATGTGCTGTTTCGTCCTAAATACGTCTAGACGTAGACGTTATAAATATTTTAAGGTTGTATCTACTCGTAGCTTAAACGAAAAAGAAAAAAAAAATGAATACACAATTATTTTATTAATACAGCGATTATCATCTCCTTACACAGACAAGCACACTATGAGAGTCTACTATTTATTTGAGAATATTTAAGGGTGCATATTTGATTTCGACCGAATTATAGTAATACAGTGATCCAGCAAAAGGCAGATAAATTTGCCCAAGATCGGTGTGTGTGTGTGGGGGGGGGGGGGGGGGGACGGGAGGGGTGCGGGATACGTCATATGGACATAAAGACATGTGTACATATTTAGATACAAACAGTGTATTAATTGTGACATTTCTTAGTCATTTTAATGTTGACCAGATGTCAATGCTTATAGGTCATCCCGCTCGGTCGAATCAAGCGTACTACTACTACTACTACTACCACTACAACTGCATATACTGCTACTACGAATGATAAAAATAATAAAGAACACAAAGGAATAAAAATAAAAATAGTCGACAGGTTACATGAATTTTGTCATAAAATATATATTTATTCGGAAGATATTCTTTTCAATAATATTCAACGTTAACTGTTAACTTATTTGTCTAGACAAAATGTATGCTGTCAGTATAAGCATTTGAAACACATATATTTTCATAAAAATAGTTTGTTAGTCAAAAATAAAATTTAGTTCTTTCTGCAGTAATTGATTATTTATTAAACACACTACCAGTGGTTTATAGACAATTGTAAAGTGTTTTGCTCCTTATAAGACAAAAGAACAAAAATACGTCTAGAAATGCAATACATGTCATACACTATTTGGAGACTGTAAGATATCAGATTCACCAAACGCATTTTACAAATACCGACGAAAAAGGAAAAATCTGTCCAGGAAAAGACTCGTTAACAAGAATGGCTGAATAATAACCGCTCATATGCCACTAACGTGAATTTTAAATAAATTCAATCAAACATGATCCAAGTAAAGGGATAATTTGATTTAAAAGAAAGAAATATTATTTTAATATATTGGTATAGCAAATTTAACAACTTTGAGTTCGTATTACAAAAGTACGCCTCTACTAAGAGAAATATTTAATCAAATATTTTGTCACGTTATGACCACAACATACCCCGTCATATTATTCCTGCGTCAGGCTTTCTGGCTTAATAGACCATTATGTGCATTTCATAAAATACTATCTAAATCCTGAAACAAACGAAATACCCATTAATTAAAAGAGAACTCAAATGTAAATCAAACGCTGTACTTAAATTGAGTGATTAAATGCAGTCATAGCAAGAGAATGAACTCTTGACAAGGGCAGTAAACCTCTTGAACTTTTTTCGGATTACTTTTATTGCATAATTCATAATTCGTTGTGTTCCAACAAGTTTCCAGCAACATAAATAAATACTTTATAAGTAGCTGCCGACGTTAAACATAACAAATCGTCTACATAACGTTTTCTTCTAATTTGTTTCTGAACGCCAGTATTCTATTGAGCATAAATGACAACAATTGTAACCACTTTCTTTCTCAACTCAAAGAAAACTCTCATTTAAAAATGGTCACAATATGGTCTTCCACAGTTAATCAATATAAAGAGATCGGCCAGTGTCTTTGACATTAAATCTGCAAACAAGACTTCACTATCAATCTTTCTTCAAATTGTCACTTTCTAAACCATCACACAGTCGATAAGGAGCCATGGTGTGACAACATAACAATTTCAGCAAAGTGAAAACCTAAAACATTCTAGAAATTGGTCTAAATTGGTCTGAAAACAAATTTTCTAGGAATCTTAGAAACTTGTAAAGTCAAAATTTAGAATAGATGGCACAATTTTAAATTTAATGGTAGCAAAAACCTATAACAACTTATACTTACAGTTCAAACAATTTTTCAATTGAATTGAGACACACTTTCCGATGGTATACGAAATCGAACGCGACATAAAAATTGAAGACTTTGCTTAAGGAAAAACTAACGGTTATTAGTACAGTGAATGAATATGGGTTGCTGTTTTGGTTCGAGTCGATTTTGATTGAACTTTATCTCACATCATTTGAGATCCTCACTACTAAAATATTCCCGATGGTGCGAGTTTTTGTTAGAACTCTCATGTCATGAGTGTGATAATGTGTTCGGGCCGACGTATTTCGAGAGCACTTAATATAGACTCACAGATTAGCTAATGACCAGTCATAACGCAATGCATTCATATTGTATGCATTATTATTATTTTCCTTTCATATACTTTTTACGAAACAAATGATAAAAGGTTTGTCTACGTTATGGATTGATTTTCTGTTACCATAGGGTTTTAAGTTAGCGCATCGATATTGTATAAGATGACATAATTCATTTTTGACAGATTTGATCACAACTGTCGAGTACTTAAATAACGCTGATTAACTATTCATGTTTAATTAAAAACAACAACAACATTCTTCTGAAGATCAAAGAATGTAATTTTATTCAGTCAATTGTCAATCACACTATATGACACATCACAAGATGGCGATGTATGTAGATACGACTGTGTTATATTTGTCTTATTAGAGAAATTCTTTCCGTTGAAGTGACAACAGACATATAGACTGTCGCAGGGTCATCATAAAGCACTTCTAATAAGATACAAATGATAAAGACAGCTTATCTAGTTGTTTAAATCATTTAAGCTCTCAGACAATTACTAATTTTTAAGGATTACAACAAAGGCTTTTATTAGATGAATTGTTATCTAATAAACAATTGCTTAGAAGTTACAGAAACAAACAATAGCTAAAAAAGTTGGGAAATATGTGTTTTAAAAACAACTACATACCAATAGCGTACATTGGAATTTTTACATAACATTAACGCTATATTCTGTACATGGAATTGCACACTCAAGACTTATGACAATAATTTATGACCTAAAATCTGCACTTAGTCTTTAAAGCTTTGTAAACATTGGTGGCCTTACTAACAAAAATGATTTTGGCTTTACGTTACGTACCGACATGTAAACCAAATCTTTAACTCGACATAGAAAATAAATCAATTTCAATTCACATTTTGGTCGTATACTACCTGACGATGCCATTTAGATGACACACTTAAAAGCATTGAAAATTGGAATCTGACCTTATCTGGCTTCACACTCTGATCACAGAGGGAGTTAAATGGGTTGAGTGATGGAAGTGGAGGTGGGGTGTGTCTAGCCGTCTGAACTCAGGCTGCAAAGGTATCAGGAAAAGGGGTGGGATTTAACCGTTACTGACCAATGGCAGAGTAGTAACCCAATGGGCATCAAGAGTGACTTATTGTTTTACGACCTCGTCAGCTATGACATCTCTGTGTATAATAAAGCAATCATGTGTTAAGCTGTGATCTCACATCAGTGTGCTGTCGGTGGGGCTGAGCGTGTTACACATACATCTTCCATCTCATAGCATTCAGATAAGATATACTGATATTTTACATGTGACAAATATATATTATTGGTACTATTTTGTGATGGGATTACAAAACTTGTTTCTGAGAAAATTCTAGACAAATTATTAATGCATTGGCACGGTCTAGCAGGAGATCCTCTTTATACTTGTCGATACATATTTGTCCATTAACATGTCAAAGATGGCATCCTTATTACTGTTTCTAGAAGAAAAGTGTCTCCGTTTCGGAAAATATAGTGTGTTGTCCGTAAATGTGTGTATGTGAAAGCCAAGATTTATTAAATGCTATAAAACGTACCGTATTGTACCAGTAGATTGTAGTAAATAAATTGCTTTGCTTGAAAAATGCAATCTTCTACTTATGACATTATTTTTATTGTATAGTGCAAGCCGTAATAGTTATTAGACCTATCCGTGTAATTATCCTGTTAACATAATTAATCAAACAACTATGATTTTAATGTCATGCGAAATATATTACGGAAAAAAAGTGCTTTATCATATGTTGTTTGTATGTACATGCAGTGGGGTGGGATGGGGTGGGATATGCCTGCATTTTTGCCGATACTAATCTTATGCTATCATTTTGGCACATGAGCATTTATGAGGTTCCCAGGGACTGAACCCGGCCGATCCATTATACTGACACCGACGAGTCAGTCTTTATGCTGTCCTCTTAGCCCCGAGCGTTAGGAGGGAAGCCACTACTACCAACTTTAAAGTATTTGGTTTGACTCGGCCGGGGTTTGAACCCGCGATCTCCCGATCCCCAAGCTGGTACATGCAGTATCTCAGTTCTATGCAACATTAAATACTCAACGTATTTGCATACAAAATTAAAACAATAACAAATGATGCAAACCATTTTAAGGAGGCGGTAACAAAGATTATTGCCAAATCTGTAACATGATGGAGAGATCATTATAACACATTAAAGCAGCTTTACATAGGCTTATACCATTAACGATTACTGCAGATATATAATCTGGATATGGCATCTACTGCTTAAAAATAAACAGTTAAATGTGTGTAAATAAATGTTTAACATTGATGTGATTTATATCTGGCTACTCGGAAATCATAGCAAAATTGCAAATATGATAAAAAATGCTAGTTTCTATTCAAAATCTCTCTTGTTTATTTCGACTTTAACTGACTTCTTATTTATAAACTGTTAATAAGAATCATGACCTTATATTCTATGTAAACCCTTATTTGTATCATCAAAGAGTAGAGACCAATGTGGGTTGCCCTTTGCCAGCATACCAACAAACGTTTCAAACACATCTTTTTATGAATGTCTAGCACATTACATTTAACTTAGGGTGATTATAAAGTTATATGTTTCGTGCAGTTAACCATTACTGCACTTGAGAACCACATTAAACCACCTTCACAAAAAATTTCGTCAAATAATGGGATGGATAACATCATGGTAGAAATTGTTGTGAGTCCTGTGCTGAAGACGTAGTCAGCAGCTTTGTGAGAGATAAATATTTTATTTAAAGCAAACACTTATTGTTTATTAAAATTGTTGTGTTAAAATCTGACTTTTAGTATCCTACAATTGTGATGGATTGCAATTTGAAAAAAAAAACGATTGTGTGTTTATTCTTCTATATATACCCATCATGGTGAGTTTTTGTGAAATAGTTCGATATTTGTTTTGCATCAAGCTATAGCAAACTGATAAATTAAGTAATTCTTGTTTTGTTATTAAGTTCAGGATGCTTATTTAAAAAAATCTATACTGCAAAAGTACATTACATATTTAAAATGTGTCAAACCTCGGTCGCTCAAACATTGGATCACTAGAACTCAACGGGTCGGGTTTTTGTTTTGTCCTTATTTATGTATATTAGTTCTATATGGATCAGTAGAATACCGGTTTGCTGCTTAGCTAGAACTAATTGATTACCCCTACAGCCCATCTACCTGTATTTTCATACCTTTTCGCTCAAACAGTCCACATCGACGACTGATTGTCGTTGCCTTTTGTTTCCGGTGGTTGTGTTTACACGTTCATAAAACTTACCAATACCCGGCGTCACATATGTTAATTACAGGAATGATGGACAACTAACTGACACCAGATTAAAGAATTTTATTCTGGTTGCTTTGTTATTAAGACTTTAAAATTATGTGTACATATGCAGATACAAACAGTGTATTATCGTGACATTTCTTAGTCATTCTTAGTGTTGACCTGATGTCAATGCTGATCTGTCAAACATCTCGCTCGGTCGCACTCAAGCGTAGGTCCCTTGTGTGTTTGAGCGACCGAGGTTTGACTTTATCAAATTTGCTGAGACTTTTCGCTTCTCCCATCTGCAGGACCAAACTGTCTCGGTTTGTAAAATGTTAATTTGATTTTAATGTTGTGCGTTGCTTTGCTTTCTTTACATTGGTCTTAACTTAAAGCTATCCGATTACATAGTTAATTAAAATAATTCCAAAATACTAATATAATATACAATTACAATAGTATTACTATGCTTATAATAAATACACAAAAACAGTGTTTGACGTAGTAAGATCTGCACACTGTTTTCTTCAAGGTATTAATTGCTGTACATGTAATAAGACTCCAGGTAACATGAATGTCTGGCTAGAATTATCGGTGCACCTCAGGTTAGCTGGAGGATTAAAAAAAAGGGTCTCGCAATGAACGGGAGTCGAATCCATACCGTTAGTGACTGAGGTGTTACTGGTCGGCGATTCTAACCGCTCGGCCAAGAACGTCCACCCCCAAACATCCACTCTCAGAATAGAAACACAGTATTGTTTTGAATTGAACTATTGTTAAATACTTAGAATATCTCATTCGTGATTTACCAAACAAGTAGAAAGCAGAAACTGCTAGAGGAGCATAACTCCGTAACAGGAGACGCACCATTATGGGGCACCCAAAAATATTGGACTTCTTTGGTTGCGATTTACAGATTTAACGATATCGTTTTAAGAAAATAAAAGTCTTCCAAAACCCTCAACGCCTTGAGCAGCATACCCTTTCTTGACATCTGATTTTCCGAGCGAGAAGTTATTTTAGTCAATCGCTTTACTACATTGGTTCTAATTTACTAAAATTGAACTAATTATTGCAAAGAATTATTCGCATTTTTTTTGCATTATTTAGGATAAACATTACAAAATATGTAATAAACATTGAGTTCTTCATGTCAAAATTGTAATAATGTCTGTACATGGTACATAACGAGTTATACATATAAAGCTAATATATCTTCTTGCCGCCAAACCAAAACAATTTCATATTTTAATAAGAAGTTGAAATATTTTCCAGGCACCGGTTTAGTATTTTATCAATTGAATGCACATTTAAAGCACGGCTATGCAAAGCTTTGTGGCGTACTCTATTCCCAGGAAACTTGATTATGTTTTGCTCTATAGCCAGACCGACTTCCCAGACAAAATAATCTAAATGAGCAATAATAATTTGTCATTTGTCATAAATGACAGTTACAGCCCCTTGCTTTTCAGAGTATAAACAACGACAACCCGGTTATCTTCTGCTTCAGACATTTAACTCCAGACTTTACATCATTTCTAGATTGTTTTGTCGATTTTCCTTTGTAAACAGTCCAACCACTTTAATATTTTGATTTTAATACGGAGTTTTTGCTTTATCAAAAATATAAATTATATCACTTTAATATATCTTACAATTGAGTTTAGAAAGAATTTAAATCTAATAATGCCTTTTTCTGCTGTGGGTTTGGACGGTACCACGCATACCTTACAAAGATTTGTTGTTTTCTTGAATATGTCTACTTTATCGTATTGTTTGTATTTGATTTTACAAGATTCGCGACGGACTTCCACAATGATTCTATGTATGTTGCTGAAATTCTCATCTCGTGTAAAATATGAATAGAATATGAATAAATAATCTCATCGTTTTCCGTGATTTACACAGTTACTTATACGTACTAAAATCGACCTATTTTATTTAAAGGTATGCTTTATAATTCCATTCATGTCGCAAAAACAACAACCGCAAAAACAACAACAAACAAAGCCTTTCCTCAACCTATGCTCTCTGTAACCATTTCATCCCGCTTCCAGACAAAAAGCTCTTAATGGACAATATTAATTTGTCAAATATGACAGAAACAGCAATTCGCTTGTCAACATTTGGATAGATTTATGAGGATGTGCTTCTTTCTAGGGGATATGGCAACATCATTTGTAGTAAAGACAGTAGTAAAAGGTCAATGAGATCATAATATGTGTAAAAGGACCGATGTTATTTCTTTACGTAAGTCATATTTAAGTTTATTTCCCGAACGCATGTGTGATCCCTGATCTAACACTGTTTTGACTTTTCGATCAAGCTAGTTAATATTTTTACGATAAACAGCAACTCGGTGACCATATGATTTAGGTGGACGCTGTTTTTGTAACAAATGAAAGAAACAGGATTTTGCTTGTCGGTTTTTAAATAAAATTGTTGAATCGTTTTCACTTTCTTGGAACATCAAATGCAATTACGTTTTGGGAAAGGATAGGAATGTGTGTTCGGGGATATTTTTAAACTTTGTGTAAAACTATGCTTCCTTCGACTCCTGCCTGAATTTTAGCGGTGTATTAATGTTAACGATAATTTGGCTGAACTTAAAAGTCATTTCAAAGGTGCTCGATGGAAGCTCGGATGTATAATAACCCCAGTCATGACTGTGTATTGTTATATATTTGCATATAAATTATGTGCAGATTTAAAAATAAATAAAGATAAAATTAGTTCATAGAGTGTTTACATGAATGTTTGTTATTTTTAACTTCAACCCGGTTTAACCAGAGATATGTCAAATTCATGATTAAAGGGAATAATGCTCTGGCCCCGGTTTCAGGAAACTCCCTCCCAAAATTTAACTGTGAGATTTTCCTAAACTTTTTGAGATTTTCTCAAATTCTTGTTTCACTAAACACTTTGAGGAGCATCTCTCTTGATATTTCTCAAATAATTGAGGAACGCTGCTACAAGCCTAAAACTGCTTCCACATATTGAATTGAGTAACTTTTCTGAAATAAACTTAACAAGATACCTCAGCTAAGTAAAATTATGAGTTTAAGGAAATCCCCATCTGAGGACGTTAATTGAAACCAGTATCAAATTAAAATTCAACGTCAATAATCTACATTGTAAGAAAAAAGCGAACCTTTTTTCTTTTTCATAGATTATTTTAACAGTGAACACGTAGTTGGTATATAACAATGTAGCAAAATCATACTTGCGTTGAAAGTATAGCTGTGAAACTCTTTCGATTATTGTTCTTTAACTTTTGCTATCTTTTATGCTTTAAATGAACAATTCAATTATTTGTTTAACTCAAGTTCCTTCACATCGTTACCAATAATATAAGCCGAAAGCAATTTATGCGGTCTTTTAAGCAAAGCTGTGAATTTTATAATGGAGCGATTGGCTAAAAGTCAGAACAGTTATTGCAATTCATCAAACTGTCCCAACTCTATTCAGAAAATATTTCAAATGACTGAAAAACTCTTTGATTTCTGTCGAATCAGCTAAATTATCATGAATCCTAATTATGTTACTGGATTTGACATTATTCTCAAAATTAAAGATCCAAAGTAATAATAGGATTTTTTAGGAAATGGATAGGTAAATAAGAAAAGGTCCTATCAAAATTTTCACAGATATTTAAATTTTATCTACCAGTTGACAAAGCAAACAAGGTAAATGTAAATGTGACAAAAACACAGTAACGAGACATAACACACATAAAAAAAACCCATCAGTTACCACCTTGGAACAGTCAATCGGCAAAAGGGCCGACTGGGATGCTTAAACCTGGTTTGTGGAGCACTCCAACCTCGCACTTCCTGAAGGTTTTTCTAGCAAACAAACAGTGTAAATAACAACATCCCGTCAAATTGAAACAACTAACAGTAAGCACCTGCATCGGGAGTTAAAACAGATACATTGAACTTATATACATACATAATAACTAGTAATAAAATAAACATATGTAGAGTATGTACAGTAGATAAAAGCCGCGGCAACGTAAAAATAAAAATTCCAAACGAGAGATTAGTTTGAAATAAAACAGCCCAAGCGCTGATATATTAAAAGATATTATAAGAACTAATAAAACAGCCCAAGCGCTAATACATTATAAGAACAAATAAAACAGCCCAAGCGCTGATATATAATAAGATCAATTTAAATATGGCATATAATGCCATGACATGAAAGCCAACTAGAACAGCAGGTTTCCAGGAGTTACATGTATCTTTTTCCTAAACGATTAATGGCGCTCCTTTAAAACACCCTTAAATGGCAATGTTAATTGGGAGCAGGTACAATCACGGATTTTGTTTACTGCAGGTAAATGTAATACATTCTTATATTCTTATATATATATTATACATCGTTGTCTGAATAATTCAGCAAGACTCGGTCATAATTATAATTTGTACAAACTCTAGCTACACATGTAGATCAATACAAGCAGGGCTGACTATAGACGGAACTCAATTTGAGCGACCATGCTTTTCGATTAACGAGACTGCGGTAGCGAATCGCAGTTATCGAAGAATTATAGTGTGTGTGTGTGTGTTTGTTTATTGGGTCTTTCCTGAAAACAACAGTTAATCAGAGATTATGTCCACTTAAAGGAGATATAGTGCTGCCTTCTTTATGTATATCATAACGTGGACACATGTCATGATACCACAATCAGTCACATTAACCTGACACCGGGACAACCAGTTTATCCTTATATTTGCCTTAGCGCTAGCAAGGCAGCTATGCCACTACCATTTTAACGACTTTGGTGTATTCAATCGTGTGGCCTCCCGTACCTGAAACCAACGTTATACCGATTGCGCTACCTGGTACGGTTATAATAATATTTATAGGTTATTATACATTTTACTGTACAATACGGGAATATATTTGGACGAGTACACAGCTTGAAAAGTCATATTGGACGAGCCGATAGGCGAGTCCACTATGAATTTTCAAGCTGTGTACGAGTCCAAATACAGTAAAATGTATAATAACCTATTTATTATATATCTTTCGTTTACAATGTTTTTCGCCTTTTGTCCGTCGATAAAATCAGAAATTTCTTCATCTGTCAACATTTTGACTTCTGTCAAAACAAAACAACGCTTCCTGGTCAGCTAGACGTGTTACAAGCAGTTTTAAACATATACCAACAAGCGTCTTTATGCACGCATGGTTCCCGGTCTTTAATTCGTTAGAAATTGAAATCGGAAACCAGACTAGCATCGTTTAGTGCACATGTACCCAACCGACCAATATGAAATTAATATATATTTTTGGATCCAATACGGGTAAATATTGGACGGTCACGTGGTACAAATGCAGATTGTCGATTGGTTACATTTATTAGATATATAATAATAAACAATATTAAACGAATACAGAATTTAGATGACTTTAAATAGACACAGTTAATGTGCTCAAATTATATTATCTAAAGACTGCTGCTTACACATTTGTGACATTAAATGTTTATCGCAGAAATTTTAAATTTTAATGCTATAAATTTGCCCACACAGTGCACACATATCTGTAAAGATCAACTTCATTCACTCAATCAAATTAATTGGACTTATTAACAATATCAAACATATGTTTAATTTAGCTAGAATGAAGCGTACGAACAAATAAAATGCCTATACTGTTCTTTACTAGAATAGTTCGTTATTTTAACACTATTAAGGAAATAACTTACATTTAAAAGTTTAAACGACCATTGGTGCCATCATCAGAAATACTACTGTGCTCGGGAATCATCGTTTATTTCAATCAGCAGGTGCGCTAACGAAAATTGGATCTCAGATTTAATTAAAGCTTGTAAACCCTTTCATCCCGGTATCGTTTCATGTTTTCTAATTTGGATGGCTTGTCTAACGCATAAATCAGTTTCCTTGCCCCTATCTTAGTACCCTCCCTCTTTATGATGTGATTTCACTGTACTAAGTGATATTTTATTGTATTCTTATTGAAATCTGCAAGAGATATCTTGTACAATTCTTTGGCGTGTTTTTATTTATTTATTTACATTTACGTCCTGTTATAAATTTTATTTTCATTATTGATAGACGCATCATATAATCAGAGCTAAAGGTAAACACATTCCATTTTATGTTAATTTTAATTTTGTAAATAGCTGATTTTCCAATGCTGTTTAGCTAAGAGAGGAATAATTGCCTTCTTTTCTGGTAGTTGTTAGATTATAAAACATCAGGCAATTTTGTTTAAAAGAACGGGGATCGCCACTGTTTCGTAATAGGACATTTTAAGCCAATATAGTTTTGGTTAATTCAATGTAGCTATCCAATTTTTAATTTCAGGAAAAAAGTACATTGATAAATAGTACCAACATCATAAAAAGTATTTACTTCAGAAAAAAACAACCGATTTTCGGCGCGCAATATTAAGAAGTAGATTGCACAATCTATCATTCAACCATCTAACCTGCTTAAAGTGTCGAATATGTAAGTCAATACAAGTGTTTAAATACCATTGGCATCAGTCAACCAAGTGCCCAAACGTATGATAATAGTATAGAGTATTAGTAAAAGAGTATAACCGCACTGTGGAAGACTTATGAGAGGAATGTTTTAATATAACATATGATACGGTGATGGTGCTACCCAGACAGTTATCTGTGTTCTTCTGCCATTAATAACAGCTGGTCGTATCTACAATGACTACAATTCTATCGTTATATTGTATCTAAATACAAAACAAAAATGCATGAGGGAAACTGCCTTAAGGTTAGATAAGAATACTTTTTCTTTTGGTCGTATTGGAAGGACAAAGTATGTAAATGGAGAAAGCGTCACGATGTTTCAAAAGCTTGTATTACATGACGATTTTAACTGATGTTTATACAGTTGAACTTCGTTATCTCAAAGTCACAGGGACCTGGCAAAGTTCTTTGACGTCAAAGACCTTTGAGATATCAGCTTTTATGTCAGTTTGAGTATGGTAAGTGAATTTTAAGATTTTTTTCTTCAAGTTTTTGCATATTTCTTATATTTCTAATTGTACGCATTTCATATGTGCTTAATTGTATGCATTTAAGCTAATCGTTTATATTTAAATAAAAAGAACAGAATGTTTTAATTGTCTCTTCATTACAAAAATAGCTATTAGCGTTTTATGTTAAATGAAATGCGGCGGCCTTTGATCTTCGAGTCAAGCGAGTTGGATTAGTAAAGAAAACATGATCCAGGGCTCAGCAATCCCTTTGAGTTAAAGGGGAACGAAGCTTAACTGAAGCTTTGTCTTACGCGGAGGTTTTATATGATCAAAAAAGGAAACAAAATGGGAAAATAGTTTGAGTCAAACGGAATTTTATGTTAAGCGAGTACTCCGTTGCTTACACTCATGCAAATATAAAGGTAGTTCCATGACTGGTTGGCCCGGTGTCAGGATAATGTGACTGGAGTGGTATCATGCCAGGTGTTCACGGCATGCTATATACAGTGAAAGCAGCACTATGTCTGCTTTAATTGGAAACCGTTCCAATTGAAATAATGCTGGAAGGACGAAAAATCCATCCCATAAACAAACAATAATTATCATCATATACGCGTTTCACATTTATATTTGTATAAAGACTTTATCATTTTGTTATAACGAAAGCTCCTTGCATAAACCCAGAACATGATATAAACTGCAGATGGGGATGGGATGGGATTAGCCGGCATTTTTGCCGATACTGCGCAGCGACATTTCTATCATTATAGCACAGGGGCACTTATGAGGTGCCCAAGGACTGAACCCGGCCGGTCCATTATACTGACACCGACGAGTCAGGCGTAATGCTGTCCCCGTAGCCCCGAGCGTTAGGAGGGAAGCCACTACTACCAACTTTAAAGTCTTTGGTATGACCCGGCCGGGGTTCGAACCCACGACCTCCCGATCCGCAAGCGTAAGGGATATTAAATAGATGTTTCAGAATGATAATTAGTTTGTAAAACCTGAATATATTTGTCTGCAGTTTATACCGGCCGCGATAGCTCAGTTGGTAGAGCGTCGGCTTGCGGATCGGGAGGTCGTGGGTTCGAACCCCGGCCGGGTCTAACCAAAGACTTTAAAGTTGGTAGTAGTGGCTTCCCTCCTAACGCTCGGGGCTAAGGGGACAGCATTACGCCTGACTCGTCGGTGTCAGTTTAATGGACCGGCCGGGTTCAGTCCATGGGCACCTCATAAGTGCCCCTGTGCTATAATGATAGAAATGTCGCTGCGCAGTATCGGCAAAAATGCCGGCTAATCCCTAATCCCTAATCCCTAATCCCTTACGAGCGATTTACCCGGTTTATTTAAATTGGGAGACTGAAAGCTTATTAGCAAGGGAGATAATCTTATTTCTTATGCCAATTCTTTGACACAGTAAGATGTTACAATTTCAAATGTCTTGCTGAACACTTTCTCAAATGAAATTCTATTCTCATACTAACACTTCCGGTCTGAAAGGTTCTGTTAATCATGACTCTTAAATAATTTTGTTTTCATGAAATACAATGGATACGGAGCTGTTATCCCTGCAAGGTTTTCAATACCTTAAATGTAAATCTTGACAGTTTTCCTGGAATGATTGGACGAAAAGCAAACCCTTTAAGACGATACGTAAATAATCGACCCTCCAAGCGCACTATCATTTTAAATCTCAGAGGGGTTAATAACATAAGATTATGTTATTGTACTGAAATACCTCCGCTCACAAGAGGATCGTCCTTGCTATTATTTGCCCTAGGTCAATTTAATTTGTTACGGTGGTAACAGTGGCTCTGTGTATTCGAATAGAAAACAGTAATTTTACCGGGCATTGTTGTGATAATTGGTATTCTTTCAGACACTCGGTGAAAATATGTTTATATATCTATTAATAGTATCAGTTATTATAAATGAATTCCATATATATATTTTGCAGTATAGTATACTGTATACTTTAAATCAAAATTGAATATTTATGAAGCCTTCTGTACCAGAAGTACTAGTAGTAATACTGCAATGTATATAGCAGGTTTTACATGTTAAATGTCTTAAATCTACGTCAATATATAAAAAATATAAAAGAACAGCTGAATTATATATCGACAGGTTGTCGAGCCTGTGTTTGAATTTAATAAAGCACAATGTAAGTGACATAAACCACTAACATAAAGAAAACATACCGTATAGATATTATTTACATATACTTCATAACTTTGAATTAAATGTTCAAATGTATTTTATCTTTGTTATTTTCTGTATTCGTCGTAAGACTACAACTCTTTTTTGATACCGCATTCGGTTAAGTTGATTTCCATGTAGCGCCGATATGGCAATGATGTCCACTACTGATAAATAATAAATGGGGCTAGGCTAGACGTCTAGGTTTGACACACCTTACAATTATGACTGTTTGGAGCTGAATAAATTGGACAAGGGATACATTTTATAGCATTGCATATATTTTTACGGATTAATTTGTTCTGATTGCAAATCTTAGCTGTACAACAGGCACATGCATGCCATGCAGTTTTGTAAATACATCGCAGCAACCAGTTTGGATCATTATAGCGACGTCCAGCTAATTTGGTGGAGGAAGACCCCAAACAAATGTCTGAGTAGAACCACCGGCGCACCGCAGACCATTTGGAAGACCTTCTCACATTAAGTCCTTCGTGGGGAACCCAAGCGGAACAATGCTTATACCGTATTTTTGCATATTGTTTTTGCAGTACTTGCTATGTGGCCATAACAACAATGTATCTATGATTTGAATGTATCATCCTCAGTCTAAATGACCAGTAAAAGCTTGTTATTGTACAGACTCTAGTTAAGGAGGGTAAATTAATATTCGTAAAACTTTTCCAAGGAATAATAACATGGAGCCACTGTTGGCATGCGCGACGACAATTTGATTTAATCTTTAATAGCAAAAGAAACAAGTAACTATCATATTTTAAGTGCAAGGCAACATTTTCGAGATAAAACTTATGCTTGACTTGTCTAACATTTCTATGTGTCTTAAGACCGTGTGTCCCGAAGTCGATATCCACGCATGTCACTAATCATTGATCAAAAGAATCTAATCGAATATCACTCCTCATGAATCCTGATAAATCATTCGATTTGACAGAAAGTAAACATGTTTGTCCTACTTGCAATGATCACTGACAAGTGCAACCAACCTTAAGGCACTATTTAAGCAGATATTAACTGTCACATCACATCATTTAGCTTTCACCAATAATATATAGCGCAATACGGTTGTAAGACTTAACGACAAAATGACAGATACCACGACAAACTTTAAAGCTTTGTTATTACAAATGATGTGCTGTCTGACTTTAGCAATACATTTATACCAGGATTTTTATTAATGAGTACGACTTTTTCCGTATCACCGTTTCTTCAATTAGACAATACCACTTCATGTTAAAGATAATTTTCAAACAACAACTTACGTATATTAAATGAAAAATATATCTTTACATTGTTTGCATACAGTTTATTGATTAATTAAATCTATCGCCATTAAATGACGCATAACATATTTGTTCATAATTTTACATTTGGCTTGCATGTGACTACCTTTGTTCTGTGCAAATTTTGATATATGTTGCAGTGCTCATAGGACTTTATCATATAATCTTATATAAAACCTTAGCCACTGTCACACGAGTTGTTTCTGTGATATGTGGCAATACATACGGTTCATATATTTTAAATATTAAGATGTAGCTGACTAAACAAAGAATTAACCGAAATATCTTTAGTTTCACATTCATAGCTTTTCAGTTATGTGGCAACTTTGAATTTTTTAGTAATAGTATATCCATGATCAGTTGTGATAAGTCATTGGATCTGTCTATTAAAACAGTTAAAAAGTAATCTATAAACATCTACGGGAATTACCGTTTGAATACAAAAAGAACTCTTTGTTATGCTAAAGAAGACTGTTCAATTACTCAATTTAGAATTGGCCAAGCTAATCTATAAATTTCGCTCAATAAAAATTGACGATAGGTTAAGATTTCACCGTATATTTTTATATTGGCACTGCATATGCAGAGAAGTTTAACTGTGTTTAATGTCACTGGTTGACTACCAAATAAATGAAACATCTATACCCTTGTTGTCTTTCAAGTGACGTGCCAGTGTTCTTATTATATTGATAGAAGGTTTGTCTGTTTGCATATCTTGATTCATATCTTTCTAGGTCAGCATGTTGCATCCGCTGGGAGTCTTGTGTGATTAACTAGTGCATTATTTATGAAGAGCACATCCAACACATTAACTTGTCAAAATCTTAGACTTATACATGTAGAATGCTTGTGCATGTTTCTTGGCTGGATTAAATAAGTTATTATGAGCTGTGTTTAAATGTGGAAACAAAAGTTATATATTTAAAATTTAATCCTATTTTATTACCTAGGATCAGTGAAACCAAATTGTATACGTAGATGCATATTTTAAAATACCGTTTTCAGTCAATGCAAATAACGAAAGCGTAAAAGTTGAAATTCACGTTCCGTAACGTAGTGACTACTCGTACCAATAATTGAAAGGAAATATGTAAAACACAATTGTGTTACAATGCAGGAATTACCTTGCAATGTATTTGATACTAAGCCACGTATTGTCTTAAACATTAGAGTGGTGGGTTCTAAACATTATTAGGAAAGTCCATGAAATGATGACATAAAAGCCGTAAAAAGCATATTATTTTGTTTAGTCAGATAAAAAAAACCTGTTAAGCCTATTCAAAGTTACAATTTAAAACATATTTGCACAGTTTAGTGTAACAAAACCACCGTGTTGCATAAGGCGTCAGAACAAAACAGAAGACTTCAACTAATTAATAAAATAATAACATGTTTACAATTTTGGAATATGTTGCAATGGTCATGGAATTTCTTTCATATTTGCTTGGTTAAATAGGGGGCATCTTTGATAATTTGTTTCACTTCAAATAGCTTTATATATTTATAATTCTCATTCACTGCATCATCGAAAGTTTTAAGAGAGTTGCTTTATAAAAACTTTGTTAGTATAAAGTTTTCCATGGAAGAAAAACTATGACAGTTGTATAATTTGTCATTAATTTATGATTTAAATGTAATAAACAGATTTTGTCATAACAATATTTTAATTTTCTTTTGTAACAACAACAGAGAGCCCATATCTTAAACTTGAATTAAAACAGCAACAACAAAAAAATGATCTATTTCATGTACATGTTTCACGCAGTTGTGTTAAAGGCGATATCTTTCAAACTGAAATCGTCTACGTTACTGATTCATCGGTAATTGTTTTGATATCACCTGACAATGTATGTATCAATTATAATGTTTGGGCATGTCGGAGTCATCATTAACAATAGAATATAAATGTTGGTGTGAAGTTACATAGCACGGTAAAAAGAGAGTTCAGCTGACACTATAATGGTATGCTGGATAACGTATTCGCTTAAGGATAAGATAAGTAAGCTCATTCACAATGTATGCTTGAAGACCTATGATATCTTTATAACGTTTTCTCTTTTGCTATATGAGAGGTCAATGTTTTTAATTAGGTAATAAAATATCGAGACCGTTTGGTTCCTTTGCATACAATTTCACGTTTCTATCGAAATCCGTTGCTGCCGCTGCTTCGTTTGCCGCTAATTAAGATAGATATTAGCAATGAAGATGTTGTTAATGCCAATGCTGGGGATAGGGATTTCGGTGGTGGTGATGATGATGATGATGATGATGATGATGATGATGATGAAGATGACTATTAGGAGGATAATGAGGATGAGAACGAGGATTTTCCTAATTCTGAAAACGATAAAAACTCCCTTGAGTATGTAAGTATGTATGTTAAAGACAAACGGCATGCGATGTTATTCTAACATCGTCAGACTTTAAGCAACCGAAACAAACTGATGTTCTATCCCATGGAAAATAGGTGAACAATCTTCTTTACGAAAGTATGAATAACAATGAACGCGAAGCAATTAATAAAGACACTAGAGCCGTGTAGTTACTCTACTTTCTACTTAACAACTGGGGAATATCACACATTTGGACACAATTGTTATAAGCATGACCCTGAACATTGTTGTAATCCTTAATTCTAGGCGGAGTATCTGACATAGAGCTTTTTTCTCTTAACGAATCAACTCGACAAGCTATCTTTACCATTTATTTCTATTCAGCAACGTGTTATGACGACATTGTCGACAGTCGATTGGCCTGCTGTCAATTTAAAGGGAGTTGCTTTAGACAAATATTACGATGTTTATATATATACATCGCCATTTTGTGTTTTTACATAATTGACATTGACAATTGATTCAATAAAATGACATTCTTTGATCTTCAGAAAAATGCTTTTTGTTTTGTTTATCATGAATAGTAAAAATCGACTTTATTTAATTACTAGTATTTAAGCAGTTTTAATCAAATCTGTCATAACAGATTATATCACCTTAGAAAGTCCCGATGCAGCATTTTAAACCCTATGGTGACAGCATTGTCGTAAAATTAATCCATAATGTATGTTCGTTGTTACCGTTTATCATTTTTAAAAGGGTACTATGATATTAAACAACACTATTGCATACAGTATGAATGTCACGTGTTATGATTGGTCATTCGATAATCACGTGTACATCTATATCAAGTGCTTTAGAAAATAGTTATATAGATCAGAGAACGTGAGAGCTTAAGTCACATCTCACAACCTCTACAATATTTTGGCAGTGAAGATCTCAAATGGCGTGAGATAATGTTATATCAAAATCGGCTCGAACCAATACAGAAGCTAGTATCCATTCACTGTACTAATTACCGTTAGTTTGTTTTCCTTAAGCAAAGTCTTTAATTTTATGGAATGTCACGTTCGATTTCGCATACCGTCGGCAAGTGTGTTTTAATCAAACTGTAACACTGCTTGAACTGTAAGCATAAATTGGAATTTTAAGGCTATATCATTTATTGTAAAAGTATTGGCCTTTGTTTAAATTCTAACAGAAAGTACACATTTGCTTAGTTATGCCAAGGCTAAATGACTGTGCGTGCCTACGGCCTTTACAGCTTTCTAAGTTGTCTAGAAAATTTGTTTTCAGACCAGTTTAGACCTATTTATAGACTGTTTTGGTTTTCTATTTTTTTGCAGAAATTGAAATGTTGCCTTACTTTAACTCCCTCTCCCTATGGTTAAAGCAGTGACAGCTTAAAGGGAGATTGATCGTTAAGTCTTGTTTGCAGTTTTAATGTCAAAGACAAGCCGATCCCTTTATATTGATTGACTATGGAAGACCATATCGGGAGCATTTTAAAATGACAAGTTGTCTATAATATGAGAAAGTGGTTACGACTTTTGTTATTATACTCAATAGGAAAACTAGCGTTCAGAAACAAATTATAGGGAAAAGGTTAAACTAACGAGGAGATATGTTGTCTTTGGGATTAAGAATTTGCCGATGCTGTTCTAAGACATTTCTGTCATTATAGCACAAGGGCACTTATGAGGTGCACAGGGACTGAACCCGGCCGGTCCATTATACTGGCAACGACGAGTCAGGCGTAATGTTGTCCCTTAGCCCCGAGCGTTAGGAGGAAAGCCATTACTAACAACTTTCAAGTCTTTGGTTGGACCCGCCAGGGTTTGAACCCGACACATCGCGATCCGCAATTCGACGCTCTACCACTCGGGCTATTGCGGCCTGTGTGTTGTCTTTGGCATATACTGATAAAATATTTATTAATGTTTTGGAAACTGGTTGGTACACAACGAATTTTGCATTATTAATTAAGGGGTATTCGAACACAGAGTCAAGAGGTTTGCCTTATATATGGTAAGAATTTATATTTTGCTTATGGAAAGAATGAACGCTGTTACCATACAATTTGTCTTAAGGCCCCTTCTTGGCTAGGTTATTATTCACAAGAAAAACCATTCATTATTAATCATAGACTATTATTATATAAGTCTTAGCCATGACATCGTTGATAAATTGGTCTCCACTTTTGTTGCCAGACATATTGATTGCTGTAATATAAAACAGCTCACTGCAGCGGAACATCATTTTGCCGTTTATAAATTGTTATAAATGCCTTGTTTGTTGATAAATAACTACGTCAAGGAACAAGATAACAACAATTTATGTAATGACATAATAGTTCTATTGACATTTGTTTATGCTGACATTGTGACTATGATTAAAATATAAACATATTTGATAAAACGATACATTATTTTACATATGCAGTTATGATAAACGATCTATACCAAATATTAAAGACAGACTGCTAAAGGTTTTCTTCTTGTTTCTATTTTAGTCACTTTTCATCAAATCGATAACAGCAACATATCAATTAGACCAGTATCCTTTTATGAAGATTTCTTAGAAATACAACAACAATTTGGCCAATTAAATAGTGTAAGAAAGCACATATTTACCTTTAAATAAAATGTGAGACATTTAATCTTTCTGTTATTCTTAATTTCCACTAATTAGTTTTATTTAAGTTTTGGCTATTAAGACTAATAAAAAATACGCCATTGTGACAAATAATCTTTTTGCTATGTCAGCTGTTTCTATTTTGTGTTGATTTATGTGTACAGCAGAAGTTGGATGTTTTATATTTCATATTTACTAGTCCTTCTGCAATGTTAAACACAATGCCTTATATAACTTTACAGCATACACGAGGTTGAATTTAGTACTCAGTGAATATTAATTAATATCTAAGCCAAATATATATCATAAACCGATCAAATGAGCTAGATTTGGCCTTTTTTGGAATAAAAATTATTGCTTTAACTTTTAATCATTAAGACCGTTGCTTAATTCATTCGACAGCAATACGAACTTAGTTAAATGATCTCATTTGTACTTACTCGTCTTTTTCAATTATTCATGAAACTCGCTAATTTTGTGTGTTTGATTTAACGTCCCATGAGAGTATTTCATTTTTTGAGACGGTAAAATAGACAATATGGCATTTAAGAACAACAAGATGATGCAGGAAAAACAAGAACAGCTTATTTTATTACAATCGTACAGGTAAAACATATCAAGACCACTCATTAAACATGTTTTGTGAAATTAGCAAGACATTTTTGCAGCCGATTCGTGAATGAAATTAAAGAAAGTAAACTGCCTGGTTTGTCCTTTATATAATTTTGTAAAACATTGCTGTGACAGTTATTTTACTAGAAGATCTTTTTTTCATTTTCACATGATTGTATGCCTGTTAAAACATGTGACATCTTTAAAAATATAAGTACGCGACACAAATCTGTAACAGAAAAGTATCTAGATGACTTTTAAATTTCTAGGTAGGTTATCTACCTGTCTTTTAAGAAATTCAGTTTTAATTTCAGTTGTAAACCTTATCCTTCATTCGAACTTTTTCATGTTTAAACAGATTGTCATAAATAAAGATCGCGGATTGCTTGTTTTCTTTTTAACGAGATTTACAAATATTATAAAGAATGCGTTAAAGTGAAATCTTTGAAAACACAAAATAATGGTAAACAAGTTGAGAAAAGGATAAAACATAGAACATAAAACAAAACTAACTGAATAGTTATTTAAAATGTTAAATCTTTAATGAGATAGAGCGACTGCAGTTCTGTTGCAACAAACAGTTCCAGATAAATGGATTTTTTCAAGCGGAAAGCAGGAAATCCCGTTAAAACGACAAAGATGACAAGTTTTCGTCCACGGTGAGTAAGATGCATTCAGTGGTGTGAATAATTCGAAAGTGGTTTGTAATTGACATCTAGCGTATATCGTTGTACGTTTGAAGTACTATTTCATGTACAATTTTCATTAATTACAATATGTAGTCTTATCTATTTATAAAAAGCGGTATAAAGTTTTAAACCAGATTTGTTAGCAAGAATTAATTAAGCTATTAAATTGTATGTTTAAAGACTAAAAGAAACATGGTTTGTATTTACAATCCGTATTATTTCACGACATGAAAATTTAATTTGTTGGCTTGGAGATTTAAAACTAAATATTCATCTCCATGCGTCTCTTTGCGAATTATGTCATGTGCAAGTCTAATAAATTTAATTATTTGGATCGAAATGGTTAGAAACAAAGCTAACATCGTTTTCTTTAATGGCGAAGACATCTTTTCAATGAAAATAATAAATATTTAGACTTCCACCCAAGTTTTATAAGGATGTTAGATATTGATAACAATGAAGAAAAGGGTGCAATAATGTTGTTTATTTAAAAAATATCAAAACTTTTTGGTTGTCCTTAATAAACAAATATCATGATACTTAAACCAGTTTAAACAATGTGCATACTTATTTTCTCTGATAATGTATAACGTTGATAATGTATAACGTTGTTGCAAAGGTAATGCTGTAGTAAATTTAGTTAAAAAAGAATGCCCTGAAAGACCTAAGAAACTACCATCATAGAAACATGACATAATGACCGTCCTTAATAATTTCGTGTTTAATGCCAACAAAAATTAGAAGGCAGAGCTGCTGTCCATGAATAGTTAATCTCACATCTAAGTCTCTTGCAGGGCCCCTTTGTAATGTCCTTAAGGAAAAGTGCACTTAAGAAGATTTTAGTAGGTTTCCTAGTCAGCCTTCTTGTTTCGTAGACATCTGAATTGTTGCTATGTTTTTTATAATTAGATCATATAGTGTAATTTAAATTACAAACTTTAATGTAAAATATGCATTGTCAAGGATAAACTTCTACTTATGTAACAGTTACTAACGCATCAAAGTCAAACACCTTTTCTGAGGTCAATTAAAACATTACAATAGAGCGAATTTTTCTTACCATTTTGCAAATGCTACTGTCTCCAAATATTTCTTTGCCTGAAAAATAAAAGTAAATGTTACAGGATAATGAAAGATACAAATATTTTCAATAAAGATTAAGTTTAGATGCAATAAAACGACATTTGCGTACAGGTATACTGATTTGGCCGCTTTATCAACATAAATATATACTGCACAAAACTATTTTATGTTATATTTTAAATTATGATTTATGCATTTGTGTTTTAAGGATGATAGTATCTCTACTAAATGCATACGAAATTAATTGAATTTAAATGCCGTACACTAACAGACAATTAAGCTAACAGCAAATAATCGTTACATAGTTTTTTTTCTTGAAACAAGTGTAGTAACTAAAAATATTTCATTAAAGTCGATATTTAAAATGAAAATGAAAACCAATCGCATATATTTAATATCGCTATAACTAGTAATTACTTACTATTGGTTCATGGTGCATTATTTAGTTGAACAAATATAGGTAGAAATACATGCATGGCCAAAAAATGCCAAACTGGAAAATTCTCTTATCGAATTATTGTGCTTTTTTATATAAATCTAAGAAATTATGTTGATTTTATTTATAAATATAGCAACATTTCACAATATTTTACACAGGTATGTTTAGAACACCAACGGGTAAACAGTTTATAGGAGGCACTAACATTTTATTTGTTAGTTTACAAGAAAATATGTCAATAATTTTAAAGGATTTGTTGTGAAGTTTCCTTTCAGCACAAAACGACGTTTAAATGGTTTCAATGGTTGCAACTTTAGATAGAACAATCACTGCATTTATTTTTCACAATTATGCACGTACAAAGGACATATGATTGAGAAAAATCACGACACGACAACAAACTTTAAGGAAACTTGACAAACTACTATCGGCTCTATTAATGCCATGTCTCATACAACATGTCCTATCATATCGTCGAAACAATCCTAAGAATAAGTTGATCAGACAAAGTCTCCAACCAGGAAGTCTGGAGGAGGACCAAACAGAAACCAATAACCACCACTATCAAAGAAAGGAAGTGGAGATGGACTGGTCACATATATTCTTCAAAGAGAACATCATAATATCACCAGCCATGGACTGGATTCCACAAGGCCGAAGGGAAAGGGCTACACCAATGACCACCTGGAGAAGGACTTTAGAGACTGAGTTGAAGTCCTCACTTATATCATGGAGTGAAGCTAAGCACAGGGCTTAAGATAAATCCAGATGACATACAGTTGTGAAGTCTCTATGCCCAGATGTGGGTGAAGACGACTAAGTAAGTAAGTAATCATATCGTCTCATATTGTCTATGGATACTTAACATGAGAAAAGCTAAGCATTATTTGTAGATATTTGATTTTGTTTGTTTACAGTGTCATTGCACTAAAAAATCTAATCCAAGTAATGGTTTGGAATTTGATGGAATTACGTATTTATGTTATCAAACTGAACACAATCAAAACAAAAATATGTGATGAATACTTTTTTCTACTGGTTTTCTTTCATCAGTTTGTTCAAAACACCATTCGTTATTGTTACAAATTGCATCTTTATGTCATCCATCATTTGAAATGCAACGGCGTTTGTTGTGTGTGTGGAAACAATGTCAGAGCCATGAGTGACGGATTTTAGAACATTTTAAAAAAGCACTTAACAACACATATTTGTGTTATTCTCAGAAACCGGTTTTAAGACCCACGCAAGGGTAACAATTTTGTCCTATACAAACCAGTTGTTTTAAGGTTACTACACAAACATAATATTGAACGTCTTCTGTGAGACAGGAATAGGTTATATTACTATTTATATGATTATATGATTTGAGGGATGATGATGAAGTACATCAAATCTTTATCGAAGAATGTAAACAGACTGCCAAACAACTCAGCCCTATCTTTTGTCCAGGCTGTAATGGCGTTGCTTAATATTGACTTAACTTAAATGCTCACGGACCATGCATAGTGGATAATAGAGTTGGAAGGCAACGTAATGGTAGATAAATATTTTCAGAGACCTGTTTGGCAACCACTGGTAATCTTATGTATTGTAGGATAGCATATTATTCTTGTTTGACAAGCAGGTTTATTCGCTTGTCAATATCTATTTTCTAGAATGCCAATAGTAAATGTTTTGTTTAACCCTTCGTTTTATTTCTTTTAACCCATGACAAATGTGTTTACCATACACTTAAAGTCAGAACAAAAAGAACGCTTATTTGTCAGAAAGACACAAAACAATCTGAAGAGAATCTGCTGTCAACGAAGCATCTTTTATAATGTGTTTATTTTATCTTTACTTAAAATTGGTATCCGACAGTTTGCCTTTGCCAAATATATGTAAAAATATTTGGCCTCTGTTTTGGGTATTAGAGCATAGTTTTTGCAGAACGATCATACTTTAGTCTAAGCTTAGACGGTTTCTAAAAGTTTCTCAATTTTAGGGCAGTAAAACTCGTTAATCAACACTTAAATATTCACTCTTCTTAGTCTTTAAATAAAGAAAGACCGTGATTCTTTCTGAAAACAGACATCGACGTCAGAGCGGATGAAATGAATAAGCTTAGACATAAGTGGGGTCGCTAAGTTTCTCGTATATGCACTAATTGTTAAATCAATTGTTCTTGTCTTTTAAAAGATTAGTTATTCTATCAGATCTGTTAGTTCATCATTGTTTTATATTTATAAAGATATCCTACCACTCAGTTCAACTTCAGTTCAACAGTGTAAAAATATTTAAATTATCCAAATGGTATCTGATGATTATTTATGTTCATTGAACACTGATAATCATAATTTTGACGATGCTTTTGATGCGTTTGTTGCTGCTGATGATTATATGAATGACGACTACGACGACGACGACGACGACAGTTCAGGTCATGTTCACGCTCTCTGTTGACATTTGTAGACCACTATGAACACAAAGTGTGATTTATGTTATAGTATGAGCCTGGTACGTTTCAGTTCTGAGAGCCGATCAAATAACATTACCACAAAGGTTCTTTTATTCTGAAAACAAGAATTTCACCACCCCGAGAACAAACACTAGCAATAGAGGCATCATGTACATTTAACTCTTACGGATTGCGAATGTACTTTAACATCTCATGACACACATTAGCAGAAACCAAATCAAATTCTGTCGAGAGAGAGAGAGAGAGAGAGAGAGAGAGAGAGAGAGAGAGAGAGAGAGAGAGAGAGAGAGAGAGAGAGAGAGAAAGAAAGAGAAAGAGAGATATAACGTTTGAAAAGCCAGCTAACTGTCTTTCGTTTGAGATCACAGAAATGAATGAGATACACTTTCTAAAGATACGGAAGCAGTATGCAGTATTCTGTATGCTACAGAACATGTTATGAATTACATATACCAATGTGTCGTTGTTTGGTCATTATATGCTGACATTGTAATGTGAAGCTCTCCAGGCGCAATTATACTGATGCAACGAACGATGTTAACAAACTGTAACGTAAAATACATGCTGATTTTTATCAAGTTAGTGTTTCAACAGCAAAATACATAATCGTTCAAAAACATTATAAATGTGAACAGTTCGAAATATGATTAATTAAGCTGTTCTCTGAAATGGATGCCATTAAAGCTGCTTTTGCTTGGTGTATGTTTATAGAATTGTGTAACTTTGCAATATGACGTGCTCCCTTTTCGTTTATTTCTTTATTGGTTTTATTGTCCCACCGACAGTATTTCAGTTATATGGATAGGTAAATAAAATTACCACACATATTCAAATTAAAAATACCTTTAGACAAAGGCAAACATGGTAAATGTAAATGTGATAAAAACAGAGACGAGACATAACACACAAAAGAAAAACCAGCAGTTACCGCCCTGGAAGAAGTGGGGTGCTTAAACCTGGTTTGTGGCGTGTTCCAACTTTGCACTTGAAGCAGATAGAGTACTTCATCCACTGTGTTGTTCACGTCAGACATGTCACATATTGTCACATTATCAGTAGTGGAACTATATATGTGGTGGAGCGTTACATAAAGCAAGAAATCGGTACCACTACCATTTTAACGCCTTTGATATGTCCCGGCCCAGGAACGCACCCGGGGCCTCCTGTATCAGATACTATATCGATTGCACCAGCAGGTCCGTTAACGTCTTCCGTAATAGTTATGTCATTAATTTTAACTCGCTTCAAAACATTCAGCCTAATATTTTATGTCTTTACTTGGGAAAAAAACCTTTTTTTGTATAAAAAGATGCATTGGTAAAATATAGACAAACACAACATGTGTATTATATAGACTGTTATAGACTCGCAAGAAAAATGTTATTATGTTTGTTGTAATTGTTACGCAATCAAAATGGCATTATCAGTATACATAATGTATATAAGTTGAATAACAAAATATTATTTTTATCAAATATGCTCACTAAGTTTGAACTAGTGTTATAGTTACCATGTCATACAGTTTGCCTAAAATTTATCAAACTCTTATCAACAGACAAATAAATTTAAAGTGCTGAAGCCAATGCTCATAGCCATTATTCTATCTGATATACAAGTCTGTTCAGGCACAATAAATAATGTTTCCTCTATTTTGTCTCACTATTTTCTGCATCGTGTCATTTATCACTTAAGAAAACAAATCTATTATCTATTATTAACTTTTATTAGAATGCCCATGCCGAGTACACCGTTGATAAACGCGTTGTCGCAGACATTGCAAATAAATGAAACAAGTTAACCTTTTTAAGCATTTATTGACGTCCTAACCTCATGGATCTCACTAAATTGCTTTCTTGCAGTGTTTTAAATTGCATTCTCAGACACATTATAGTTGACCAATCACAAAAATATAAAGTAACTCATCAACTAGCAGGAACTTAAACATATCCGAATATACATCACAGCTCGATGATTTACTCGTGTGTTGTAAACATATACTCTTACCACAAACTTGTTCCGAAACTTGAAGTGGAAACGTGATTCTGCCTTTAGTTGCCTTATATGCCTCGTACATAGTGTAATCGGGACGCCCGTGGGCGAGCGGTTAGAGTCGCTGACTTTAAACTCCTTAGCCCCTCACCGCGTGGGATCGAGTCCCGGTCGGAGCGACAATTTTGATGTGGGGAGGTTTTCCAGCTTACCTGCGGTGCGCCGGTGGTTCTACCCAGACGTAAGTCTGGGATCTTCCACCACTAATAATTAGCTGGACGATGCCAAAATGACCATAATTGTGTCATGGCGATGTAACAAAAAATAACAAAACCAACAAGCAAACAATGTGGAATCTTTTATATGTCAAGATATGTCGTGTCGTTTTCAGTCACTCGTTATGAGCATAAACCTTCAATTCTTTTATTTCTCATATTTTTTAAGTTTTGTTTGTTTCTTATTTACAATACACTAAGAAATTGCGGATAAGTAACTTAATATCATATCTGCATATCATTGTGATCCACGAAAAGAAACATACAAGTAAAGGGTCACTAAACTTTAAAGAACTGCTCTTGATTATTTGTACCCTTTTAGCTGCAATGTTTTAACAGAAACATATTAAGTGTTCAACAGTATCAGCGCACATAAAGTCACACCTTATCAAAGCAGGCCACATAGAGAAACATATATTAACAGTGGAAAGTACACATAGTATTTGTCTTTAAGACCTTCCTAAGCGAGAATATTTCTCAAATGAAATCACATCCATCACTCACCAGAGTTTCTTTAAAAAACTTCACCAAGACATCGCTGATGAATGGGTTGCAGATATTCTGCTTTAAGCAATTTAAATCTTCACACCTGTCAATTGTCTTAAAGTCGCTTTAAAAGATTGTGAACCTACCTTTTTTAGTTAAAAACCGCAACAATATCTTTATTCTACACGAGGTCAAAACAGAATTAAAATATTTAATATATATTCATATATATTGGTGTATATTTTATAAAACAAGTTAGTTCTATTTTTATTTTAATTATAAATAAATGACCAAACGACAATTACTTAAGTAAAAACGATTTGCCTATTCAATTAGCAAAGGTCACTGTATAGAAACGGGAAATTGTAATTCCAGAAAAAAACATCTTTTCTATTCTGGATTTACATGTCAAAAAAGAACTTAATGATTTTCATTTTTTCATTGTTAATGAGGGAATAAGGGGCTAATCTGTGTTCAATTATCACTTTCCTTATTTTCGTGTAGAGATTGAACAATTGTTTCAATAATGATTCATAGAGTAAACAATGATCAAAGGAATAATTAGGCTCAGTTCTATTGTAACTTTCATTCAATTCATCATATAAGGCATGTGTAAATTGTTATAAAATTAAACAGAAAGGAAAATACATTTAAATGATGCGCCCACGTTTTTTGCCTTTTGATGGAGTATATGTGGCCTACTGGTCATATATATTTAAATACGTTGCAGATCTCGTAATGTTTTAAAAAGTTATACTCTATTACATGATAAGACTTCTATAATATCGATAATAAAATAATTTACTGCTGTACATGTATGCGTGGTATTTGTAATTAAGAATTCAGTTGTAATGTTCCCAAGCAGTAATTGATTCGAATAATTGTAACGCTGCATGTGACAAACATCTAACGCATGTCGTATGTATGCCTGGTTTTCAAATCCCAACAGATGTTTCAGCATTTCCTTTTATTTCACTGTTTTACGACGCTGTTCAGCCTTACAATCTTAGTCACAGACATAAAGGAATAAATAGAGAAAAAGTCTTATTTACAAGGCTACATAACATTGGTGTAAAGCTGAATGTGTTAAAGAACATTTCTTGAAACTTCATTTTTTACTATCTAAACATCTCAAATGGATGTATTCGTTTTAAAACATAACAATATAATGCGATCATATATCACCATACTTCAAGTCGAATGAAACATGCTATGAGCAAAATTAAAACAAAAACTGCATGTGTAAATGCTAAAAAGCAAAATGCAGTCATTAGTGCCCTGGAATGAAGGTAGCGGATAAAGGGTCCCATATACATGTAATGTTGCACATCTAAAACCACACCTTAGTATTACATATGCCATACATGGACAAAACAACAGGGATCACGATGTAACTTTGACAAACATGCTGACCTATATCAAAAACGTTAATACGTGCTTGCTTTATTTATTATATTTTTAAGATATTTGCTTCTTGGAGTTTCTGCTCAATGAAATATCTTTAAATGTTAGAACTTGATATTATTTAACATAAATATCTCCAGTACGATCAGCATCTGAAAAGCCAATACAAGGAAAGCTTAAATAAAAATGTGCCCATTAGTACCTGTGTGTTTAAGTATGCCGTTTTACTGCAAAACTAAAAGGAACAGAAATTGCAAAGGAAACTTTGTATGCCTAATTCATTACTGGGTTTCTAAATCATGGACTTGTTCGAAATTCTCCCATGTGTTTGAGTCCAAAGGCAGAGTAATAAAGCATAGGGACATTTGTTCAATCATTCTGCTTTGAAGGCCAATCAGAAGGCGTTAATTGTCGCTTACGGAAAACCAGCTTCCCATGAATATTTGAACACGCAGCTAAAACTGTCTTTTTTCCACAGGGACAATGTTTTAAATTGCTGTACCGTTCCCTTGCTCACTTTTCGGGTGATTTTTTATATATTAATTTAAGTTTATTTCTGAAACTTTATCGTAACAGGTAACAAACTTCATGTTATTATTGTGTTTGCAAGGGTTAAGGAGTGTTTTCATCTCAGTATATTTTAACTTTCTGGCACGTAAAATGTTGCGCGTAATTGGCTTAATTAAAGTAGTAAGTATACCAAATAAAGGTACACACTTGTCGAATAATTATGTGCATATTAGTTGCATAGTTTATTTTGCATATTTTAGAACATAATTAAACATTATATGCTCACCATCACTTTTCCTTCGGCATCACTAATCTCGAGGTATTTTCGCAAAGATTGTTAGTGCCGTCTACCGCTCGAATAAAGTAAACAATGTTGACCTATTTTACTTTACCTCTTCAAGACTGTTTTTATCTGTAATGTCAACTTCGGCTGCATCTGCAATGTCGCACTCAAGTCAGAGTCCTAAGGAGGGGCAGCACATTTTATTGTTTTCACTGTCGTAAAGAGTACAGATTTTCTACTTAAGTGCTTTTCATTTATGTTTTTGTTCTTAATAACAAGCTGCTGATAATTAAATGACATTTTCAAGTTGTTGACTTATTATTGAAGAGTTGTTTCCTATTTACTGCTATGCAACCCTTAATATAATCGAGAAGGGTAGTGTCCCTTGATTACCGCGAGACTAGTGATGACGTCATTTTATCAAATAAGAAAACAGTCAACATTTTCGTGATTGCACGATAAGTGAAAGACACTGCTGAACTGATACAGAGTTTATATATAGGGAAGCTGGGGAAAGCACATTATACTGCCAGGTAAGTCTTTTACTTATATCACATTTTTGAATCTACATTTTGGTACCACGAGAGTAGGGATAGAGTCGAGAGTAGATGTTATAAATGTGTTTGAGTAAAACAAATCAACAAAGCATCACTTATTCAAATTGTATGTCTAACCATAATATTAGTTAGTTGACTTAACAAAACAACTGGACCTTCCGGGATACCTTCTTGTACGATTTCTGAAACCATTCTCGAAGACTAATTAACTAAGCTTTTCTTTTGTAATCACCTCTCTTAAAGACGAATTTCACTAATGCATGCAATACAGGGAGAACAAGGGTTAATGTTGTTTTATTTGCTTTTGAACCAGCATCACACAATCGCCTTAGAAGGGCGTTTACTTAGTTTTATATGTAAATAGAATCACTGAATAACTGTTGCATTGTAATAGTACCATAAACGCCCTAAAGCTGGTCATGCAGAAAATTATAGCTTGAAGAATTTCAGTTTTTATTGACTAAAGCTCTTTTCCCTTAAGCTTGAACAAATTAATTAATACGCAGTTTTATGGACTAGTAATATAACGTAGGATTACATGTATTTGGTATAGAAAGTTATTAGCTAATAGGCAATAAACATGCCAGTTTTATGAACCTGCTAAACCGTGACCAACTCTGGCCGAACCAATCGGAACTCCTCGGGTAATTCCGTCCTCGTAACAGTCATCCCTGGGATGTATCTAGTTCAATGATACTTACAGAATCACTATCGTTTTGTTCGCCGTAAGAAGAATACGCTATAAAAAGTTCTTAAAAAGCGATAGGTGTTGTGTATAGAATTATTTCATCATATAACCCTTCATTTATCAATTTAATTGTCCACAACTCATTAGATATAGAACAGTTTACTGCATTTTCAGTAGATATTACAAAATATTTATCTTTTGTTTCTTTTGATGACGTCATTGGCACCGACATGTTTATTTTCTCGGGGTTTCCCCCGTCATGCATCCGAGAGATGAGTCGTGAATTCTCCGAGAAGTTTCGATTGTGGCCGAGCTTGTTCTACAAAATTCTTCATCAATGGAAACAACAAGAAACCCCGATGAAGCATCCATCTACACTAATGCTGGCCATTAATTGGCTGACTTATACTGTTTAGGATATAGGAAATATAAAAAGACAAACATTAATTTACTTTGTATTGAAATTCTTCTAACTTTGACATGCTTTCGAAACAAGACCATCGCATCATCACTTATGTTAAAAATTGATATAGGCTAAAACAGAAGCGAATTATCTGTGTTAATATGGAACTTTATACTTAAAACACAATTTATAATTATCTTACATTCATCAGTGTACACGATAACGTGACATAGAAATCTCAAACATACAATTCAAACATGTTTTATTAACTGTGCACATAGTCCACAAATCTATTAGTATAATTGTTTAACATGCGAAAGAAATACAAGAATTCTTTCCATCAATATGTTATTTGACAATGACTTTTTGCGACATAGACTGACCCTAAAACTGATGACGTCATGATAATTTTCTGGTACGCCATTTACCCAGAAAAACAGTTTCACCAACTTTTTTCCAACATTGAAAAAGTACGCACAATGACACTGACATATATTTCTTCCTACTAAGATAGGGGCATAATAAATAAAGTCGACAGTTTCCTCGTTCTATGCCGCCATCTCTCGCCTGTAGTCATTCATCACCGGAAAACGTATCCATTACCCATTATAAAGTATAATTAGAATGCCCCAGCCGAATACACCGTTGATTAACGAGTCGTCGCAGACAGAAGACATTGCTATAGAAACTTCCTCGGAATTTATTTAGGCAATTAAGTCGTAGGCCTTTTAAACGTACGTATATTCAAATTTAAAACAGTATACTATACGTTAAATATATAATATACTATCAGACGACAGCGCCAAATCTACAGGAAGAGAGAAAAAAATCACTTTTAAAACGATACTCTCTCACTGGAATACTTTTTTGCTTGAAAACGTAATGCATTACTCATCAGGGTCTTCGTGCATGACTGAAGTCACGCCAAGGGTCCGTGTTTAGGTAAAAAACTTAAGTTAAAACTCAACTCTATTCAAGATGAGACGCAACTCAGACATAAGTTCCATTTTTCAGACTCAACTGAGTTTGTGAGTTCAGTCCTGTTCACAAAAGCGACTTAAGTCCGAACTTTACTCAAAATATTGGCAATCTTTAGGCGGCCCAATTCATACTCTGTAAATCTGAATCTGTATCTTGCATAAATTTTATCTGCAAACAATACCTCTTGAGGCTTACTTATGTCTCTAAGGGTCCGTTCACTACGAAAAACGCGTATAACATGACGGAGTCGCATCATAAAATCGGCCATATTTGAGTTACATTTGATAATTTGAGATACCTCTAAAGCTGACTCACATTATCCGACTCAACTCAGGGATTTTAGTCGGGTAACTGTGTTGAGTTATTTTGTGAACTTCAATTTAAAAATCTGACCCAACTAAGTCAGATTTTGAGTAAGATTTTGAGTTGAGTTGCAAAATCAGACTTAAGTTTTGTTTGTGAACACAGGGCAAGGTCTATTATATAAATGGCTTACCATTTGTTTTAGGCTGTCACTTCTATTTCTTTTTTACAATAAATTTTAGGCCTTGGAATAGCTGTTTGCCGTTCATATATTTTTATAGACGGGATGGGATTTGCCGGCATTTTTGCCGATACTGTGTAGAGACATTTCTATCATTAAGAGCACAGGGGCACTTGTGAGGTGCCCAGGGACTGAACCCGGCCGGTCAATTATACTGACACTGACGAGTCAGGCGTAATGCTGTCCCCTTAGCCCCGAGCGTTAGGAGGGAAACCACTACTATCAACTTTAAAGTCTTTAGTTTGACCCGACCGGGGTTTGAACCCGCGACCTCCCGATCCACAAGCCGACGCTCTACGACCTGAGCTATTACGGCCGGTTTTTATTGACGGTGTTTGTTGCTGAATAACCACTTACTACGTTGATTAAGAAACTATAAAATGACCCATCGTGTTACAAACTGTATGGTTTAAAAATGTATGGATAAAGTTAATTTCAAACTAATATAACGTACATTAAAATACATGTTACATTGCGATAAAGTTCAACACTATAAACATAACAAAAACGAGGTAATGCAAAAATAATATTGGTCAAAAATACATTTTCATGATAGTCTTCTTTTCAGTAACGTTCAGACGTCAATATCCCTATACATGTATTATATCAAAGACCAAAGCAATTACGCTTGACTTATGGTGAACATAGCCTCAAAGTTGTTGATGGTTTTGGAGTGCATTTTCTAAATTAAGCTCTTTACATCCGACCAGGAAACAAATTGCTTGTCTTACATGATCACACCGACTACATACTCTCCGGAGGAACCAGTACAAAGCGGGTATTTACCTGAAACATTATGAAATAAATAGTGCTGCTCGGTCGGGGACAATCAGTTAATGGCTAAGGGTTGAACCCAGGTCCCTCATATCTCGAGTCCTACCTCTTATACATAGGCCAGGGACGTGATTAACGTCGTGCAAAAACTGTGTGTGTACACGCGTTGTGAACGTATATTTGTTGCTAATATTGCAACATAAATATTTATTGCCATGCTAATTAAATGTATCTATATTATGACTGCTTCAATACATGGGATGATAATATAAAAACTTACGTAAATAAGTATTTAGCTACAACAGCGTGTTATGTGTCATTGCATGTCTAAAATAAAATATTTGTTTTTAAGCTGTGTGATTTAACAATACAAACTATTTTATTCTGATTCTTTGATTGATTATTAGCAATTTGAACACCTTACCTTCGAAAGAATTACAATAACGTGAAAGTACGTGTATATTCATAACGCGTCTTCTTCAATGTCATGCATAAAGTGAATTTTTCAACGACGCCAATCGTTTTTAGTTCATTTAGTTTAACTTATATATACATAACTATAAATAGCTTTATCATATTATATGGGCCTAGTTTATCACAGAATGGACTAGCGCAAAGCAGAAATCAATACTAACATACTGATATGATTGGCCTAAACTAGGTGACAAGACACTAGACTCGTTTATGACACGACGTTGTAATTTATAGTTCCCAATCTCTCTAGATGTATAATCATTTAACACCACTGATTAATCACCTTTTCCGATAGAATTGACTGTAGATTTACTTCAAAATAATCTATTGGGCATGATTTAACAAAGCAATTCATGTATGATGAATAAGAATTAAGGATTATAATTTATTGCAAGCATGGTAACTACCTATGTAAGTGTTATAGGTGGTACATATAAAGTAAAGTAACCAATATCTGACGGACAAATAATATAGATCTTAGCGATAACCATCCACATTCATCAAATATAAAGCTACTAAAACCTTTTTTTCCTAATTTCTTTAAAGTTTGTAAATCCCAACCTCCGATTTAAGTTTCAAACCTGGAACTACAATGGAAGGGAAATCGCCTTTCACCAAAATTTTGAAGGGGCATGTCGTTTAATACTGAATCTTGCATTTTCTGAGTTCTGCAGATAACCGTGCTTTTACATGTGTGTCCATGACAACATGTATAATAAAATCTTGTGTAAAGAAAAAAGTGCATGTTTTATTTGAGTGAATCTTATTGCTGGTCCGTTGTAATATCAATTTTCACCTCCGTTTGAACGGCCTATTCATAACAACAGCCAACCAGAAACAATGAAATACTATGAGTGTAAGAGATTGGACGCAAACAAATATAAGGACTCTGGAATGGAAATAATGCCAAAAATACTTTGATTGTGCGTGACATGATTCAAAGTTAATGCACTTTTATCAATCACGAGGGCATAAGGCCTAAGTGATTATTTACAAATCATCGGAACAAAATTTCTATTTCTACTTAATTTGAAATGAAGAATAATAGAAGTGGTATAAATATGTCAAATTTTAATAGCTGTATTTACCTAATATTTAGACCTCATCAAATGATATATGTTTATTATTGGCTATAAAATATCGTTTTAATTAAAAATTGTTTACGTTTTAATGATGAAATTACTGATACTTTGTGTCATAATGGGTCAGCTTGAAACAAGTTTTGACAGATATATATCAGGATATTTTGCACGATAAATACATCTTTGTTTAAATGTGCTTTATACGATCGTTTATATTTTATTCACAGGGTGCGAATGATGTTAAAATTACCACAAAAACAAAAACAACAAAACAAAACAAAAGACAACAACAGCAACAACAAAAAACACTCTCACTCAACGGCCTCACCCGGTTTTGTTCCTTTCACAATTCAGTAGGACGGAAAATAATTGTGATGGTGGGTACATGTATTACAGACATCTAACGCATGCAGTGCGTATGTTTGGTTTACAAACCCCAATAGATGCAATCCTTTTCATCACAATTTCTAGGCTTCTTGTCTCCAGATAAATGGCCTCGTTACGTGGTTCGAATAAGCAATTTAAGAATTATCGAAGGGTGTTTGTTTCATCTGCGAGGCATATAAGAAACATCTCGCTTGAAGTCAATTAGGTGAAGTGCTTTATGGTTTGTCTACCATTCGTAACCATCACTACTCTAACTGTAACATGGCATAGTTCTACTTTTATCACTACTTTAACTGCAACAGTAAACAGTCCTAGTTTTATCACTACGTTAACTACAACAGTAAATAGTCCTAGTTTTATCACTACGTTAACTACAACATTACACAGTCATAGTTTTATCACTACGTTAACTACAACAGTAAATAGTCCTAGTTTTATCACTACGTTAACTACAACATTAAACAGTCCTAGTTTTATCACTACGTTAACTACAACAGTAAACAGTCCTAGTTTTATCACTACGTTAACTACAACATTACACAATCCTAGTTTTATCACTACGTTAACTACAACAGTAAACAGTCCTACTTTTATCACTACGTTAACTACAACATTACACAGTCCTAGTTTTATCAGTACGTTAACTACATTAAACAGTCCTAGTTTTATCACTACGTTAACTACAACATTAAACAGTCCTACTTTTATCACTACGTTAACTACAACATTAAACAGTCCTACTTTTATCACTACGTTAACTACAACATTAAACAGTCCTAGTTTTATCACTACGTTAACTACAACATTAAACAGTCCTAGTTTTATCACTACGTTAACTACAACATTAAACAGTCCTAGTTTTATCACTACGTTAACTACAACATTAAACAGTCCTAGTTTTATCACTACGTTAACTACAACATTAAACAGTCCTAGTTTTATCACTACGTTAACTGCAACATTAAACAGTCCTAGTTTTATCACTACGTTAACTACAACATTACACAGTCCTAGTTTTATCACTACGTTAACTGCAACATTAAACAGTCCCAGTTTTATCACTACGTTAACTACAACATTAAACAATCCTAGTTTTATCACTATGTTAACTACAAGATTACACTGTCCTAGTTTTATCACTACGTTAACTACAACAGTAAACAGTCCTAGTTTTATCACTACGTTAACTACAACATTACACTGTCCTAGTTTTATCACTACGTTAACTACAACAGTAAACAGTCATAGTTTTATCACTACGTTAACTACAACATTACACAGTCATAGTTTTATCAATACGTTAACTGCAACATTAAACAGTCCTAGTTTTATCACTACGTTAACTACAACATTAAACAGTCCTAGTTTTATCACTACGTTAACTACAACATTAAACAGTCCTAGTTTTATCACTACGTTTAACTACAACATTAAACAGTCCTACTTTTATCACTACGTTAACTACAACATTAAACAGTCCTAGTTTTATCACTACGTTAACTACAACATTAAACAGTCCTAGTTTTATCACTACGTTAACTACAACATTAAACAGTCCTAGTTTTATCACTACGTTAACTACAACATTAAACAGTCCTAGTTTTATCACCACGTTAACTACAACATTAAACAGTCCTAGTTTTATCACTACGTTAACTACAACATTAAACAGTCCTAGTTTTATCACTACGTTAACTACAACATTAAACAGTCCTACTTTTATCACTACGTTAACTACAACATTACACAGTCCTAGTTTTATCACTACGTTAACTACAACATTAAACAGTCCTAGTTTTATCACTACGTTAACTACAACATTAAACAGTCCTAGTTTTATCACTACGTTAACTGCAACATTAAACAGTCCTAGTTTTATCACTACGTTAACTACAACATTAAACAGTCCTAGTTTTATCACTACGTTAACTACAACATTAAACAGTCCTAGTTTTATCACTACGTTAACTGCAACATTAAACAGTCCTAGTTTTATCACTACGATAACTGCAACATTAAACAGTCCTAGTTTTATCACTACGTTAACTACAACATTAAACAGTCCTAGTTTTATCACTACGTTAACTACAACATTAAACAGTCCTAGTTTTATCACTACGTTAACTGCAACATTAAACAGTCCTAGTTTTATCAGTATGTTAACTACAACATTAAACAGTCCTAGTTTTATCACTACGTTAACTACAACATTAAACAGTCCTAGTTTTATCACTACGTTAACTGCAACATTAAACAGTACTAGTTTTATCACTACGTTAACTACAACATTACACAGTCCTAGTTTTATCACTACGTTAACTGCAACATTAAACAGTCCTAGTTTTATCACTACGTTAACTACAACATTAAACAATCCTAGTTTTATCACTATGTTAACTACAACATTACACTGTCCTAGTTTTATCACTACGTTAACTACAACAGTAAACAGTCCTAGTTTTATCACTACGTTAACTACAACATTACACTGTCCTAGTTTTATCACTACGTTAACTACAACAGTAAACAGTCCTAGTTTTATCACTACGTTAACTACAACATTACACAGTCATAGTTTTATCAATACGTTAACTGCAACATTAAACAGTCCTAGTTTTATCACTACGTTAACTACAACAGTAAACAGTCCTAGTTTTATCACTACGTTAACTACAACATTACACAGTCATAGTTTTATCAATACGTTAACTGCAACATTAAACAGTCCTAGTTTTATCACTACGTTAACTACAACATTAAACAGTCCTAGTTTTATCACTACGTTAACTACAACATTAAACAGTCCTAGTTTTATCACTACGTTAACTACAACATTACACAGTCATAGTTTTATCAATACGTTAACTACAACATTACACAGTCCTAGTTTTATCACTACGTTAACTACAACATTAAACAGTCCTAGTTTTATTACTACGTTAACTACAACATTACACAGTCCTAGTTTTATCACTACGTTAACTACAACATTACACAGTCCTAGTTTTATCACTATGTTAACTGCAACATTACACAGTCCTAGTTTTATCACTACGTTAACTACAACATTAAACAGTCCTAGTTTTATTACTACGTTAACTACAACATTACACTGTCCTAGTTTTATCACTACGTTAACTACAACAGTAAACAGTCCTAGTTTTATCACTACGTTAACTACAACATTACACAGTCATAGTTTTATCACTATGTTAACTACAACATTAAACAGTCCTAGTTTTATTACTACGTTAACTACAACAGTAAACAGTCCTAGTTTTATCACTACGTTAACTACAACATTACACAGTCATAGTTTTATCAATACGTTAACTACAACATTACACAGTCCTAATTTTATCACTACGTTAACTACAACATTAAACAGTCATAGTTTTATTACTACGTTAACTACAACATTAAACAGTCCTAGTTTTATCACTACGTTAACTACAACATTACACAGTCATAGTTTTATCAATACGTTAACTACAACATTACACAGTCCTAGTTTTATCACTACGTTAACTACAACATTAAACAGTCCTAGTTTTATCACTACGTTAACTACAACATTAAACAGTCCTAGTTTTATCACTACGTTAACTACAACATTAAACAGTCCTAGTTTTATCACTACGTTAACTACAACATGAAACAGTCCTAGTTTTATCACTACGTTTACTACAGCATTAAACAGTCCCAGTTTTATCACTACGTTAACTACAACATTAAACAGTCCTAGTTTTATCACTACGTTAACTACAACATTAAACAGTCCTAGTTTTATCACTACGTTAACTACAACATTAAACAGTCCTAGTTTTATCACTACGTTTACTACAACATGAAACAGTCCTAGTTTTATCACTACGTTTACTAAAACATTAAACAGTCCCAGTTTTATCACTACGTTAACTACAGCATTAAACAGTCCTAGTTTTATCACTACGTTAACTGCAACATAACACTGTCCTAGTTTGTTGGTTGTGTAAATATATAGCTATCAAAAATAATGAGTTCTCACTTATCACAAAGGATATTTTCTAAACAATGTTTTAGGTTTACTCGGTTTCATGTCATCATTTAATCAAAATTTTCATTAAATGACGAACAAACCTGGTTTGTGTTTTTAAATCAAAATCATTTTTGTACAGGTCTATCAATATTGTGACGAAACACATAAAATTAATGTGCATAATATAAGGTAAACATCAAAATGTTATTTTTATACAGGTCAATACTAATTCTGTTAAATACACGTTTACGTTGAATTTTGGATTGAAACAATGAATAACCTTAAATTGATAAGCCACAGATATCAATAAATCTAATTCCTAACAATCAAAAGTTGCAAAACTTTTAAGAGTCAGTGATATTGCTTATGACATTTGCTTACATAGATGAAAATCTCCAAACAACACAAAAGCATAGGGATGAGATATAATAGTTTCAATTAACTTGTCAATACCAATCTTTTGCCAAGATAGCACTAACAGAATAAATTGAATAAAAGGTAAAAATAAAGCAATATTACAGATGAACATAAAAGGGTAAAACTACGCTTATTCACTAATGAAAAATGTTCGTTTACGAAAACGACAGCTACGCTTCGAAATAACATTTTAAGACACCCATTTTCAGTGGCAGTTCACAAATTTGAATAATCGAGTCATTTGCTGTCGTCGGATTTAAATAAATTAAGATTTTAGCTTCCTTTTATCTCAGTTCCCAGTACAACCGACGATGAGAAATCCCATTGAATCCAGTCAAAGACATTTTCCGCCAGGCAACAGCGGATATAAAGGTATGTTAATGAGTGTTCGACTCTTTTTGTCTTGTTATTTAATGCTTGAGAAAATATCCTTATTTGGCAGTGCACTAACTGTCCGTGTGTGAATCATTTAAATCATTCAGGAACAGTTAGAAGGTTAGCAGCAAGACGTGCTTCTTGTGATAAAATATCTAATGCAATAAAGGGAACCTGATATTTTATTAATCTGTTCCTCATTAATTAAGATTCCGGTAGTTACCAACTGGTGTAAAACATAAAATGCACGTATTGACCCTTTTAACGACTGACAGGTCCAAGGCGGTACCTGATGGATTCGTTCTTTTATATATATCTCATCACAGGTTTTTGTAACTATTCTATTGGACTGACATGTGATTACCTTTGTCCTGTGACTTTTAGAATTTACATACCTGTTGCAACACTCATAGGAACTTGTCATATCTTCATTTTGGAATTCTCAAAGTGTTAAGCCTTTCTTTATTGAAAGCAAGATTGCATGGCCAATATCTTTGACATAAAACCTTTATTCAAGTTATTGTATTACCAACGATTTGACCTTATAAGGAAGTTAGTTATGTATGTAGTTATTTGTTAATAGTGAAGAAGTTGCATTAAAATGACATCTGATCGTTTATAAATTAAAATAAATAGGTAAGAGTGGGAAGTTCTCAGCCCCTATCCGTGTTGGTCCATGTGATTTTCGGAGCGGGAACTTTCGGAGGTCCCTCCTCCATTAAAATTAGCTGGACGTCGTCAAGTTGTCCAATATTGTATCGTACATTACACTAATACCAAGATAAACGCACAGCAAATATTCACTACATAACTTAAACCTATATGATTGGCATGTAAGATTTCAGGCAATAAGTACAAGTCATATATACATTAATCAATATAGGATTGAGGTTATAATATATTGTTATGTACAATAGTTCACCAGCGTTTAAGGTTACGCTAGTCAGGTTAGGGGTTGTTTACCGTTGTGGTTTTGATGACGTAGCGTTCGCGTAACTGCTAGAAGAAAAGGATCATGCTAGAAAGTTCATTATTTTTTATTTTTAACTGGTTTTCGAGAATGTTCTGGGTTCGTGAATGTTCTGAAATTCTTTGGGTATATATAAGAGCGCGTTTGCCGAATTAAAGTTAAGTTTGGAAGTTTGGAATTTTGAATAAAAAGTTTGCTTTCGAGATTGGACAAATCGTTTGGAAATACTTGCAGCTTCTATCTTAAATCTTTCTGTGTTAGAACTTACGTGGACTTAAATATATTCTTCAGTAATATAAATATAATAGTGTTGAATTTGGAATTATATCATTTACATTCGTGTATTGCTCTACCTTTGGATTATTTCAACTGTGCTTATCTACGAGGACATTCTACCGAAAACTCTTCAGGATTATTTCGACGTTAGATTATTAATTGGACTATTAAAGGGACACTTCCTAAAGGTACAAACTGTAAGCTAACATTTATTTTGATTTCTGAAATTTTGTCTCATTTATTTGTTATTGTTTTATTACGCCATAGATTTAATTGTTTATTAAAACAAAACAGTATCGTACTAGTTTGTTGCTGGCTTGTTCTTTCTGTTACACAATTTCGTCGTTTAGTAAACGTGCTATTTTATAAATAAACATATCTAGCGACATCCTGTCGTAACAATATTTACAGAGAAATGTATATCGCTTTGCGAACGATTTATTTAACAACATATATTGAAAATAAAACTTATCTCTATGGCCGGTTAAACTTCACATATTTCTCTAAAATAATGCATTCAAAGATTTTAACATAAGATCTTAGTAAACTAAGAAGCATCCGTTATGTAAATTAAATTACATTTCATCAATAAATATCTACTATTTTCAACAAGGATATTTAATTCGCTCGATCAACAGCTATGTATTTGACAGCGACGCAAATTAGGTTCAGCTCTAGATTCTGTTATATTTGTTTACTACGTAAATAATTGACGTTTTCAATAAGGAAAGTTATCCATTCTTGTGGTAGTTTAGATTCCATTGTTGATTACACAATTATATATTTCATTACATATAGTTTTCTGTGTTATGATCATGTGTTACATTAATTAACATTATCAATACTGTATTGTACGCATCTAATCATTACAATATATGTATTCATTTCTACATGCAAAATACAATAGATAAAAGGCTGTCTTGCTCTGAATAGCGGGACCTCTTATGGAATAGCCCTTTGAATGAAGAACGTATTGAATAAGGCAAAAAAGGCTGTCAGCAACTTTTATAAGTGTTTTTCTTTTAAATGTAACAGTGCATCTTGCCGTAGAAATAATTTTGTTATAAAATACATGTGCGGATTAAGGACATAAAATGATAATTAAGTATATATGCGTCCTGATATTATAAATTGTCAATACTACTTACTAAGTAATATGCAGCCATTACTTTCCTTTCATGTTTTCTGTGACACATTGAACATTGCATATACATGATCATTCTTGTGTCATTTGTCGAATTCTCTTAAAAATTGCTATAAAAATCTAACAGCACGTTAATGGACTGATTCTTTTGCAAATTTTTAGCAATCAACACCAAAAATAATTTTAATTATGACATAAATTTACTGATATTTAATTTATTTTCATAAAAATTTCAAAAAATCCCTGATGCAAATGTAAAAGATCGATTTTTATTTCCTTTAAACTCAGCATAACAACACGATCCAGAAGTTTGTGTCGAAATGGGCCTTGACCACTTGGCTTACGACCTAATTCATACGTAGCCAAAACATAAAAAATAATAATAATAAAAATTGCTCGCAACTTTTATTCAATAAGAATATGGCAAGGTTCTATGAGCATTGCAACATGTACAAATATTTGAAAAAGGCATAGAAGAAAGGTATTCCGATGCCAGCCAAATGTAAAAGTAATAACAAATCTGTCATTTAACAAAAAAGAGCAAACCCAACACTCACCGTCCAGAAACGGTCAGTCGACACAACGGACTGACTGGGTTGCTTAAAAGGGTTTTACAGACCTCAAACCTCTAAACTATTTTAATACAGAATATTCAAACGAGCAAAGACACAATATTTAGAATTTTAGCTCTAGATTAATCGATAATAGGATGATTGATAATGTCATAATACCTTTTAGATATTTCGTATACTTTTCGCGTTTCTCCATCTTATATACAGTAGAATGCATTCTCCGCAATTACTTATCCATTTGTAGGAGTAAAATAGAAACCACCGAAAGAGGAACATTTCATTATTCTGCATTATGCATATCTTTTATTCAGTAACTGAATTCAATATAATTTATATGGCATGTGACTATTAGATAACGCAAGTTCTAATCGATGTTTATTATTTCTTGCTTAAGTATCAGTTACGGAGTTAAATAGATATGATTCGTTCATTTATTCAGTTGTAAATTTATGCAATGTGAACACTGAATTAAGTTGCTTAGTTCAGTTACTCAATTGTGGTGTTCAAATCTAATATCATAAAAACTATTACTTTTCGACAGCTTACAAAATTACATGGATCAAGAAGTGAGCAGTTTATTGATAAACGAAAACAAAAACAACCAAAAAACAAAAACAAAACGATAAACAGAATACTGAAACACAGATACAATTCTAATGCCGAACCGCTTCGTATATAATACTTTGGTTCAAGAGTTCGAAAAATAACCATAAAAATATCAAAATAATTCGCTTATGTCTATAAATTTGTCCCAGAATTAGCCTTATCCTGGCATTTATGAAGAAAAATATACATTAAGCTTTATTATGATATATTTTGTCACTATTGAAAACGTTGAATATGTTCGAAAGAGGAAAAGAAATTATTTTTATAGTTTGTATTGCTAATTAGTTTAAATTTCAATCTGTGGTAAGATGTTTAGCTTCAGGGAAATTTAGAGAAAATAATTTGTGGCTGACAGTCTCCATGTAATATAAACGAAACCGATATTAATTGAAGTGACCATCCGTGTCAAATAAGATAAACCAATGAAATGTTACCATCGCGTAGGTTGTTTAAAAATAGATTATTTGTCCATTCCACATATCCCAGGTGCTTACTGAAGACAATAATAGGCGCTTGAAAATTGTGCTTTGTTGTTTTGTCGTTTTGGGAGTTAAAATCATGAACTAAATGAGTGGTTGGCTAAAATGATATAAAGAGCTAAACGTCCTTAAAATATAATTTGCTCTACAAAGGAAGACGCTATACACAGTAGGAAGGTACCCAGGTAGACATTTGCTGCAATCTATAAGTTGGGCTTGCCTTCTGTTGGGGTAATTTACCTAATTTAAAGCTATTTTATTCATGATTACAAACTTAATTACGAGTTAAACATTTCTAAGGAATGAAAATTAACACATTGACAACTAACGCAAAAACTTAATATAATGAGAACATTTTTTTAAATTTACGACAAAACTAAGAAGGCAAATGGCATTACTCCTGGTATGAAGATCGGTTGTTTGTATAGAAAGAAGGTTTGCGTGAATGTTTTTATGTGTGAGTGTGTGTAAAAAATAATAAGCTGTATTATGATGGGATAAATGTATCAACTTCAAATGTTAAGTAAACATCAGAAGACTGCATGATAGAATGCTGGAAAAATACACGAAACAATGAAAAATAAAGGAAAGGAAAACATTTCTATGTTAAGAATATTTAGGGATTGGGATTGGGATTAGCACTTTTGCCGATACTGTGCAGCGACATTTCTATCATTATAGCACAGGGGCATATATGAGGTGCCCGGGGACTGAACCATTAGTCCATTATACTGACACCGACGAGTCAGGCGTAATTCTGTCCCCTTAGCCCCGAGCGTTAGGAGGGAAGCCACCACTACCAACTTCCAAGTCTTTGGTTTGACCCGGCCGGAATTCGAACCCACGACCTTCCGATCCGCAAGCCGACGCTCTACCACCTGAGCTATTGCGGCCGGTTAAGAATATTTCAGTTGTCTAAAATTAACAAACAACATTTTACTAAAGCATCTGAATTTACTGGATGCAGCGCTTGTTGTTACAATTCTGGAAGAATGATCTATTCATTTTGTCCGGTTTTTGAATTATTCAAACGAATCTTCTTTTAAGCAATATTTCAATCTTCCTACCGATGACAAGTCTTTTAAATGCCGTCCAATTGCATCATGGACTACTTAAGATAATGCATAAAATATTGCTTTATACACTTTGGATCAGGAAGAAATGGTTGGAAAATACTCTGTACTGACAGGAACGCGCGCTAAGTCTGAAAAATGAGAGCCAATAAAGAGCAATTACACTGTAAAATTGTCACTAAACGCAAAAACAGCTTTTGGTAGGCTCCAATGCTTTATGGCTTTAAATGCTTTAAATGAGAGAAATCCGATGTTATTTCCTTAATATTTTCCAATATGTCTTCAAAACTGTCATGCATTCAACACTTCTTGGTAGTCGTTCTAGAACATATACTTACATGTACATACACTTTCATAGACGTAAAATAAAAAAGTAATATGGCGTAAGTAAAACATGAATCATTTTAAGAAATTTAAATTGCCTAAGACAAACAGGCTTTCATAATATTACGGGTTTTTTCGGAAATTTCGAGCCAGCTCTTCAAGGAGCTGTTAGAATTCAGAAAGAATGATGTCTCTATTTAAGCCGGTTTTGAATTATTTACAAGAAGCGCTATTTTAGCTGTTAGTTCTTTTTTTTCCATCGACGTCAAAATCCTGTAAATGGTGTTCTATCGCTTCAAAGAATCCTTGACATAATGCATAAAATAGTGTTGTGCATCGACATAGAGTGGTTTGAAAACACTCAAATTCAAACAGAGCAGTGAGAGAAGTTAAACTAATGCGAACCAATAAAGAACCATGACATTGTAAAATTGTTCCTCACTGAACACAGAATTAGCCTTTTGGGCACACCTGTTTTATAACTTTAAGTGGAGAAATCTAATGGTATGGTCTTAATTTTAGTTTTCATGTTAAACACTGATACATTCAACAAGACCTAATTCTTGGTAGTAGTTGTAGAAAGCGTACTTACATATAAAGAAAATTGTTCGCAGAAAGTGAATAAAGCAAACTGGCCTAGGTGACCATGCGTGGATTTATTTTGCTTGAAATTCAATGTTAGTTAAATCGATAATCAAGAACTAGTGCTGGCTTGTGACAATTTGTAGCATTGAGAAAAAATAAGAAATGATGAATATATTTAAACATTTAATACATTTTTTTCTTTTGAAGGCTATGAATTCTTCATAAATAAGAAACTGTTGTCATCGGGACATAATAAATTTGATTCACTTGAAAACAAATACATAAACCCAACAGATACTGTCATTACAACGACAGTAATAAAAACCAAAGTGCCTGATAGGCTTGCATATGTTCCAATAAATCTCTGAATGAGATCTACTTTTAGTTTCAGACAACTTCCTACTGACAATAATTAATAATTGTTTTGATCAGCCTATTTTAAATGACCTGTATTGTTTTTTTTCCCACTTTTTATCCTTGAATACCGTTTAGTACATGTATCAGTGTAATATAGCCGAAAGCAATATACTTTATAGAAATATTATAAAAGCAATTTATGATACATTACGCACTCCTTTCTTATCCCAAGACCTGGTTAAGGATACCGTAGACCCTTTATGTTTATGGTAAAATGTGGTTGACGACACATTACTCTCTTTGGGTTTTATGTAAAGGAAGATTTTACCATATTGTAATTATCAATTACTGATAAGAACAAGTCATAAATAGCAACTGGATAAAAGGTATCGTGCTATAACATTTCCGCCGACTTGTTTTTTTCCCAATCAGACTGTCTTAAAATTAGAATCTGCTTCAGTTATTTTAAATCTGCCTTAAATCGAAAACAATGCTCGTGCTTGTATGACTTAAACTGCAAAAAATTACGCTGTTAAAAACTTGATTGTTTGAAAGAAAAAACTAAATGGGATGTGTATTAAACACGGTTGAACGTACTAATGAAAGCCAAACAGATGGCGTTAATTAACCATGATGGAAAACCTTTTATACAACGCTAAATATACCTAAAAGATAAGAATTTCAACGCAATCGTTATCAAGAAAATCTGACAGGAGCTTATGATGATTCCAAAATTTACATCTTCATTTTAAGTAGCACTAAATGTTGGTACAAACATACAGGTTAAATAAAACAGTGACACGGTAACTTTAACTATATCAATAAAGAAAAATAGAGAATAGCTCAACACGTATCATTTTCAAAGCGTCTATCGGCAAAAGACTAGTTGGGATGATAAATCCGGTTTATGAAGCTCTAATCTTGCAACGCCTGAGTTTCTTGTCAATGTATGGAAACTAAGATGTCCCATCGAATTGCTTCAGTCTTGCCGCAGAGGGCACTTTTATATGCTACACACGGCTTGTTATAAAAAGAATGCACAATATGATAATATTTCTCATCTAAGAGATGGCCAAAACATGTGCTTGTTGGAAATTTGTAAATAACAAAATATTTTTGTTATTAGTAAATTAAAGTATAAATAAGATACATTTTTTTCTAGATTATCCAAGTATAAGACGCCTCCGACATGTAAATTTATTCCACAATTTGATATTTGCATCCATTTCAATTGAAGATATCGTTAGACATACTGACTATAAATTTGCATAACGGATAACAACCTTTGGCACCGTCAAAGTTCTATGTTCAGAGACGAATAGTTGGCCTATATATTAGTAAAAATTGAAGCATAATACCCCAGTCGTATTACTTTTCTATCTGAACCATGCACATTTAGCTTTTTTTATTTTAAAATAAGAAAATCACGTGAGCAAGTACTTTAAATTTACATTATATCATAATTCGGGTAATCATTCTGCTCTGACGCCAATATCGTTTCGGCTGAAAACCTCATAGCGCTTATTCATAGAGTTAGAAAATTTATAGGGTTAGAAAAAAATAAGCGATTTATTTCACAATTTCTACTGTCTAAACACTGGGGTTCTTTTCAGAAACGTCTTTACTTAGAAAATATTCTTATGTTGAGATTATGCCAGGATTCTGCCAAACAGGGATAGGATATTGTTGTTTGACATATATTTGATGTAGGCAAACAGCCGATAACAACTTTAACAAACCATTTCTTACATTCTAGCATCAATTTAGTATCTCAAGTTTTAGTAAACTGTTATATATTTTCATAAATAGAAAATGTTGCAAATATAATTGACAGATGATAAAGCATCTATTCATTTAAACAATTAGTTTGCATCGATGCGGCGAAAGAAGCAAAGCAATTTGTCTTCTCTTACCACTTAGATTGACTGCCTGTGATCATAACAATCACAACATCATTGAAAAGATTTAACCTGCTGTCCTTTTAAGACCGAATGAAGTAAAAATTGATTTAAATCAAGTTTATTACAAAACAACATATCCTGTTTTGGCAGATTTTTTTCCGTGGAATTTGAGCATCTCACTGTAATCTTGCACTGAGAAGACCTCTGTTATATCGAAGCTTCCATATTGATACTGACAATTGATGGAGCGCGAAATTTAAATTATTCAAACGCATATTCAATGCTATTCATTATCCTAACATTTGCAAATCCTGTCATTGCAGAATTATTTATCATTTACATGTAAATATAGAGCTATCGCTCAATAATATTAAATAGTGTTACATCAACATTACACTGACCATCAAAACCATTAAAAGACTCTTGTATGATAATATGATACGCGGAATGAACTATTGTCGACTAAAACACGCATATTTGTGATAACGGGATTATCGAAATACTTTCCTCTTACAAAAACGCATCTACAATGCGAGATTTTTCATAGTTTAACTTGATTGGTCAATTTGCAGCCAATAAACTTATGACTTTGTTCAGGAATGCTTATAATGTTTGGATCACATAGACAGGTGCGGTACTTAGTTATTATAGTTAAATATCAAAGGATATCTAAGTATCCATGAATAATAATTCAGTAAATAGTTGTAACCGTTAACACAGAGCCATTCACGTGTTCAAGTGTTAACATCATTTAACAGAATCTTAAGTAAACACATTCTTAAACACTGATACTTTTATACATGACAAATCCCATTAATGCAACCGTGTTACATCATGATAATTCTTCAAAATGTATAATTTACATTAGATCATGCATTAAACTGAACAACAATTGACAAAAAATATCGTTTGTTTGCAAAAGATTTTCTGATTTCGTATGACGAAAATGTCTGAAGAGCTGTTCCACTGAAAACGATTGCATAAAACACAAAACAGTAACTCTCGCGCTAGAGGACACAGATAAAGACTAAATAACCTTTTATACACGGCCGTATTATTTAAAGTTAGTTATAGCTTTAAAATTACCATCAAATTGTATTTGAGCTTAAAATAACCGGCAGACGGTGGGTGATACAATTAGACCATAGCCCATCCTATTTATATGCTTTTTGTTTATAGCTTTTGAATAACGCAACATATATATGAATGATTGCAATATTAAATGTTAGTTCACTTCTTGTTTTTAAGAAAACAGACACTTTAAAGGTGTATTTGGCATGCAGTTTTATGGATTATTGACTATACTTGAATGACGATAAAAATAATTTCGTTAAGGACTTTCAACTATTGAATCAATAAGCAAATGTTAACTTGCTCAAAATAACTTTCTTTCCCTTTTCAGTCTTTATTTATTTTTATTTATGGCACATACGTGAAAGTTTCGTAGAATCTCTAAAAATATACACTAATGACATCTAATGCATGTCTTAAGTCTACCTAGCTTTACAATTCAAACAGGGAAAGCTGTTGATGCAAACCATCCATGCGGCTCAAACAGTAGAAGAAGAGGTAAAGAGATTAAAGTAATACCAAATGATCTTTGGAACGTTATGGCATTTGCTTGTTTTGCATTGTTTTCAGTCTACTATAAATCTCGACAAAAGTATGTATAACTTTTATTCTTGAGACCTTAGAATGATCCTGTAAAAAATAAAAAGCAAAAACCGACACTCATATTCAATATAGTTAACTACAAAGATAAAGTGCACAAACAGAAATTGCACATGTGCAGCAGCTTCACATTGCACAGATAGGTATTGTTCAGATAGTATTTTTTCTCAAACGTAATATTTTTTCTGTGTATCTTATTGTTTATTTTTTAGATTATTTTGAAAGTAACAGACACACGAACATAAATATAAAATAAATTAATAAAATAAAATAGGACGCCGTTTACCGAATAAGGACCCGTATTTTATCAGGTTCAGAAAGTCCGCAAAACAAACTTTCCCCATGTGCGAATTTCAGTAAGCATTCTAAATATAGGCGTACCGCTCCAGCGCGTCTAATATCTAGCGGTTGTCCTTTCATTACATTGTTGCTATACATATATGTGTAGCGATGGATGCAGTAATAATCTTTGATACATTCTATTATATAAAAGTATATTTTTTATCTATTTTAACAATTGAGACATAATAAATCAAATGTAAATGCATTGTTTTTTTGTTGTTATAAAATGTTTCAAACTGAGACACGCTAAACGCAGGCACATCACTGTTAATGGATAATTAAATTCTAATTAATCTCACATTGTTAAAACTCGGTTGACATAGAAATCAGGAAAGGCATTATTACCGTACATCGCAGCCACAGAAATTATTATCATCTTTCATAATTTTATGAGCAAAAATAAAATAACCGGAAGAAAAGGATTATTATCTACAAGCTGGAGCAACCCACTTGTAGGAGAGTTAAAAACCGCAAGACTGAATGACTCATCTGTTATGAACTGCTTAATTCAGCACTCAAATCTTCGATGACAAATCCCATTAATTCAGTTCTATTACACCATGGCTCAGTACATATTAGGCTTTAAGGGACTTTATTTCCATTCGAATCAGTTTGAAGATTACATTTGATTGATGGCGACGCTTTCTGATTTGGTATAATATAGTCACTGAAGAGCTCTTATATTTCAAAAGGTTCCATAAAAAACAGAAACAGCCATGCCTGCATTTTACCATAAATTGCATTTGCAAATTGCATTTGATCTGGACTTAACAAAGAAACACGCATTTTACCAGGTGCTTTTAATCCTCGTAAATATTAATAAAATAAATGAATCTACACATTTGTTTAAGCACTGCTGCAGTTTTTAAATTGTAAAAGTTTTATTATAAATAAAACTAGTAAATTCAAAATACTAGGTTAATTAAAAATAAAAAAAACCGTAAGAAATAAAATATAAAGATTGTTTTATTTTATTTTTAGTTTAGAGTCGAAAGGAGAAAATGTACCTTATATACATTGGACTGTCCTGTTTCTGGGTAAAACAAGTAGAGACTACCAGAAGAGAACATTATAATATTGACAGCATGCTGACATGTTGTGATTAGTCTGAAGTTCAAAGCAGGGACCCTGTGTAAGATATAATCCACTTTAATGTAATGACATCGATATGTTCCATCTTGAAATAAATATGATGTAAATGAAAATTTTATTTGTTGTTACATACATATATGTTTTACACGTAATTTTCAATAGAGACACCAAAAATGCAGTTTTTAAGACATGTCTGCTTGGCATAATAAAGCGTCTCTTTATTACATTTGTGTATTTATATGAGACTTTGTCGTTGTCCAATCTCACATATTACAAATATTCTTTTGAAAACACTAACTACTGGATTACATGTCTGGTGCAATCATTCTGAATATGACAAATCTTATTATTTCAGTCTTACTGCATCATAGTGAAATAGAGGAACGATTTAAAGATGGGTTAATTCACTTTAAACAAGTGTTTAATATATTAAACGTTTCAGAGAACATCCCCTATTTGACACGGCTCTTGAATAATCAATAATCAGTTAATAGCTCTTGCATTGCAAAAGTTCCATACCAACTGCAAAACCAGATTCTGTGCATTAATATTATGACCTTGAATGCGAAGGAAATAAAATTTAAGTTTCAAAAGGTGCTAATTTACCCTGCCTATTTTTCTTTTTTTCGGTAAAAGCTAGTTGAACCCATAAGCAAATAGACACCTAAAATATTACATATACAAAACGTTATATTCCTGACGAAAATTTGACAGAACTTTGTTCTAAAAATTTGATAGGCATTCAACGTACATTAAAAATTAAACCTCATTTCAAATAATCAGTTAAGAACATAGATAATGAAATAATGCTCTACATACCAGTTTAAGTCGATTGATTGCACATGTTCTTATACCAAAAGTATATAAAGGTAATAGGTAATCATGCTAATAAAAACCAAAACATATTTGCATATAGTCAATAGAACGTTTATGTATATTAACCTAATGATCTACAAATCACATGTAGTCGAATGACCGTACATGTATATTAAATATGACACCCATTTGCAGATAATTTTCCTGCTACATGCATACACGTACATAGACAACATGTTATCAAAAGGTCAATTGTTCATACGTCAATCATCGCTCGTATTTTTCCACGGAAAACATCGCAGTATAAATAATTTACGGTCCTCTCAATGGGTGTCAACATTAACATCGTTAAGAGAGATTCCAGAAATCGATTCATTAGCTCCTTATCAGTCGTTAGGGGTTGTTAGGAAGACGTCCACGCGCTGCGTAATTCAGTTACACACAGCCAACTGATAACAGGCAGCGGAAAGTGACAATAATATTCGCATTTCACCAATACTTTTATACTACGGCAAGTTTCTGGCCTTTTTCTTGCGTTTAAGCAAAGTCGGAAAAACTAAGAACATCATTTATTTAGTAATAAGCATTAACGGAGGGTATTATATATTGTGTTATACGGGTTAAATTTATGAAACAAAACTATTTATGGCATGTCAGCCGACAGGCAAAGGAAATATACCGGTAAATGTACTTCATTAATACATATATATAACTATCCTATACATATAAATATATATTTGCCGATAAATGCCGCCAGAATATGGATGATATGATTGAATATGGAAATTTTATTTTTGTGTTTTGTTGCCCAAGCCCAAAAAAAGACAAACGGAAACACATCCCTTCTTTTGGATTATTAGATTATTAGATTTCATGTAACATCTAAGACTTTCAGTATTGAAACCGGTATACCCTTTTGACAAAAAAACAATAACAACAGCAAAAACATTTATTCAAATAATCGTACTTTAGAGAAGTAGATTTTGAAGTTGAACGAAATCAATGACAATATACTAAAACAATATTTTTTTCAAAAACATATATTGTATATGGACAAATTGTTTTCAGAAATAACTGACATTAACCGGAAATTAGGAGCTATCCCCTTGTAGGAGTGTTGAAGCCAACATTACCTAATGATTAATCTGTTTTGAACCATTCTAACGAATACTCATTTTAACCCTGCACTCCAATCTTCGATGACAAATCCTATTGATGTAGTCCTGTTACATCATTGCGCAGGGGAGGTACTGTTTTAAGGATTCTTTTATACAAATTGAACCTGTTTAAAACGTCAAAACACGTAAATACATAGTGACGCTTTTTGATTTTGAATAACAACGTCACTGATGTGTTTCATTCCATAAAACAAAGGAACAGCTATGCCTGCATTTTATTGAAATGTTAGGGACTTAATTATATACTAATGCTAAAACACTTTTTTATTAATTAACATATATTTGGTTTCGTTATGAAGCAAATACTAAAGAGGAAAAATTAATTTTGAATAATCAATTTGCAAACTACATTAACATTTTAGGAAAAAGATATTTTGTTTGATGCTTTGTCAGGGAATGAAACTAGTAAGGACCGAGACAAGACAAGTCATAATCTGAAGTTTCGAATAAAAAATTAAACGTGCCATTGTAATAGTCTAAAAGAAATCTGTAACATTGCAAAAGGTTTTCTTTATCGAAAGAACAGCTACGTCCTCACTTTACTATACTTATTACGGCATGTGCTGATGTCTGTATATAGTTTTAAGGACCTGGGTAATGTGATAGGTCGTAGCCATCGTCATCTTTTGTAGTGGAATATTTGACAGTGGTTTTACAGAACTTGTGATTATAAAGAGAAGCTTAATGCGATTCGATACTGTGATTATGTTACGCCAGTGTCTTTCGGCAGTATAACGCTCGCTGCCTTCACTGCAAGTCATACACGGAACATATAAGCACACAAAAATGACACGCGCTCGAATGGGGTCAAGGTCTGCCGATCTTTTCTCTATTGAACATTTGTGGAATTACCTAGTACGTCAGATGAAAGCCAGGAATGACGTCAACAATTGATTGGAACGTGCTCTTTACAAGGAGTGGACTATGATACCCCTTTGTATGAGACATTGCTGTGCTACAGTGGTCAAAACAGTTGTGGCCGTACAAGATATTGAGCTCCATTTTTTTTAAAATTTGAACCTCTACGTGACGTTTGTTGCTAAACCGATGGATTAAGATTGCTTATTTTGACTGAAATAAGTGTCATGCAATAGACAATAAATGAAACATTTTCCTGACATGCTTTTGTGAGTATATTTTATAAAGTACCACATGTAGACCGTAAGGTACTATATAACTGACACTTTTTCTTATAGTATACATATATATCCCGAATAATTAAGTTTTAGAGATATGGGGACCTCCAACAAGATTTTGGTTTGCATAAAAAGCGTCTCTTCAAATATTCATATGACAATAATATAAACCATAAGTAAATTTGCAATGGGGTACTTTAGTGAAATGGAAATTGTCTCCCTTGTTAGTTATTATCCCAGGTATTCCAAACAGTAGGTAGGTCCTTGTAGTTGACATTCTTGGACTTTTTCGCCTGTTCTTTTGCAGATATTGCAATAACAAAATGTGAATTTCTTTCTTTTGAATAAATATTAACTTAAACTTAATTTAAATACTTATAGAAATATGGTATATAGCAAAGAAAATGGACATGTTTATTGATGATGGTTAACCTGGGTATCATAAAGAAGGCAGAAAAGTCAAGATTAACTCCAAAGAGCACAAACATAAAAAACCGAGTAAAACAAATGAAAGGACCTTCTTGCATTAGGCATTATTCAGGGGAGATTATTCATTAATGTCTCTCATTGCAAATTGTATAAATGCTGTTTTGCTTACACTGTACGACTTATTTGGTCCTTTTCCGTATTCAATTGCAAAACCAAGCGCGTGTTTGGAACTTCTGTATACTATCTAAACGACTTTCAGCAAAGTTTTTTTTTATCGTCTCTCGCCAATTTCTCAGTTCAGTTGCTCGAATTATGTTTACATTGCGTGTACAAGACAGCTTACGCATGTCATAAGTATGTCTGGTTAAAACTCCCAATAGACCAACCGCATTTCCGGACAGTCAGAGTAGGCTTTCTTTGGTAGCGGTACCCACCAGTATAATTGCCTTCTGATATGTACCGCATTTTTTGCTTGCGTCACCGTCAGGAGTTACGATGAACCTGGATTTCAGAAGCACGCAAGATTGACCCTGCATGACTCGAGCTCAGTTATTCGTGCATAGGAAGAAGTAGTGCACGTACAGAACAAATACTTATATCTTATGAAAGTAGACGTGTCAGTTGTGTCCGGGCATGCTTTAGATGTTATCAGTAATATTGTTATCTGTTTTAACTGGAAGTTTATATTGTGTAATTCCGAATGCAGATAAATGAATGATCAAAGCTACGTAAGAATATCACTCATTGACCAGGGGAAAGGTCAAAATTGAAGTAAACTGCTATAAATACGATTATTTCACTGACAGAGGTGTAAAATGTAGTAGTAAACAAATAAGTAAATATCACTTAAAAATAGAGACAATTAATATGCTAAACATGCATGTAAAAACTTTTTGCGTAAAACTTAGTGATATCAATTATGTAAAATATATAATATACGAAACTATGGTATTTATATTGCTGTTATTTACTGTAACTTGGTTCTCTTATCAATTTGAAAACTAGTTTTAGTTTATGCTTCCGATCTGCCTGATTTGAACCTTTTGATACTGACCAAAATCGTAGACACCCACTATTTCCTAATTTTAAAAGTTTTGAAATAATTATGCAAGAGCAATTCATCTCCTACCAAGTTAAAATCGATTTTATACAAACATAACAGCACACACACTTTATTTTCTTAGAGAAATCTTTCTGTCGATGACAAATCTCATTAATGCAGCCTAAGTGCATCATGGTGCAGTGGGGAGGACGATTTAATTCACTTTGAAAAAAAAAAAAAACGCTAAAGGTTTTAAGTGCTCGTGCAACATACATGGTTTGATTGGGCAGAGTTTAAATTACAAGAATCAATAATAAAAGAGTTGGGTGCATAGCAAATATAGCATATTAAATGTAGAAGCAGATTTTTGCATTACCAGTATGACTTGAAATGCAATCGAGGGCCAATTGCATTTCTAGACTTTGTGAATGTTGTTGTTCTTTTCGATAAAAGACAGCGCAATACATAGAAAATGAAAAAAGGTACATGATCGTATATTTTTATGCTGACATTTATAAAAAACTGTCTTAATGAACATTGTATGTAAAATATCACATATACGGCATTTTTGATGTTATCAGTTGAGAACATACACATAAACCGAGTGATCCACATATCACATAAATAAATCAGGGCATATATGTATGACCAAATTCCTATAAGCATATACCAATATATGAAAATGCAGAGGACAAAAGTATTCACATGCAGGTCAAATATAACAGTTAGAACATTCATTAAACAAAAAGAGCATTCGAATAAACGAACTGATATACATACTGAAAGTAGTGCAAGAATATCATATGTACACAAACCAAAACATATTTTGCATATAGCCGACCGAGAGTATAATATCTACAAATCCAATGACCTCCATATCACATGAAGTCGAATGACCACATATGTACACACTAAGACATGCATTTGCATTTAGTCGAATGACCTGGTACATGGTCTCAGCCTTAAACAACACTTAGCAACAATTCGTTATTTTAGGTACATCAATCACCACTCGGTTTCTTCAACTATAAACATCGAGGTATGAATTATTAACGACCATCTCAATGAGTGTCGCCATTACAGCAGTTAAGAGTGATTCCAGAAATCGATTTATAAGCTCCGAATCTGTCTTTCAATTGTTGTTAGGTAGACGTCATACGCGGGGTAACTCAGTTACACACAGACAACTGATAACAGGCTAGCGGAATGTGACAACGAAAATCCTATTTCATCTAGGTTCTCATAGTTTGCTAGATTATTATGTTATTTTCTTGATATTTTTCAAGGTATCATAGTCGAAAAACACTTCTAAGATAATTTTTCTCAACGATCTCCTTTATTTTTGGTTTGGGTGAATACTTGTGGAAAGGCAATTCATTCAGGAGCCTTATCACGTTTTAAAAATAATTTCCTTTAAAGTCCGTTTTTATCAAGGCCAGCAAACCCAGCAAATATTGCCAATAACTGTTAAGTAGGTAGAAGTAAAAAGTTATAGCTATATCTAAATTGTTTACGTATGAGTTTCTGTTAGTGGACTATTGGAAAATTCCATTTATTAAAAAATAACTGTTGCCAAAAAAAATTCTGTAATGAATGATATATTTTCAATTTATGATACACTAGTTTATAAAACAATATTCTTTCGATTGAGTAATACATCATAGCGTAATATAATGATATTACGTTATTACGTTTAAATCCGTCTTACAAAAGAGGTCCCCAAATATTCACATATTGTATGTCTGTTGGACCATTTTTCTTCTCATAATTACGAAAATAATATAATTGGAAGATAATTGTATACACATTTAACATGATTGGTACATACATATATGTGTACGTGTATCAGAGTAATAACAATATATTATCCATTATGGAATACATTGCATGTCTCATAATTGTGGTATAATTATCCGCGGAGAAAAGTTCTAAATGCCCAAGGACCTTAGCGGCACATTCCTTTCCATAATAACAATATTAGCTAATAAGCATCAGCGAACAGAAGCAGACATGTATTGTGTTGTGAAATTAACTTTTGAAAACGTTTGCAATTGTTTGTAGTTAAAAAATAAGATGAAATATAATCCAACAATAACACACACTATGGCGTGTAAGCATAACAATGCTGGTTGTGTTTTAAATAAGCTAGATATTGCTGAAGGCAAAATAGTCACACGTGATTTGTAAATTGTATCATAGATCTTACTGTTATAAAATCTCATTTTTTATAATAATGTAAGAACTGTGTTTGGTTTATCTTTTGCAACGACAAAACTGAGGTACTGTGACTTGCTCTTTTACCCTGGAGGAAAATTCCAAAGGTATACGTGTGTAAAAACACTAACGCATTTGGCAACTTGTGACCTTCCAATCAAATATTGTAGAACAACCAACGCACCGCAGATTAGCTGGTATATTTCAAATTAATACAACTGTCTGGGATTCAAACCCATGTGGTGAAGGGATGTAACCACGGTCATCATTTGTCTTTTATTATGTGCAATTTATATCATAAAACTAATCGGTAAAATTCCATACAATCCTTATAATCTTAAACATAGTTCCTCATAAATATTCAATACTGTGTTCATTTCCGTACTTGTTATTAAACTTGATATCAGTTCGTTAATTTTGGGGGGTTTATCGCCCAACCAAATGTATTCAGTTCTCTAGATGCGATGTTCACTTAAAGCAGATATAGTGCTGACTTCACTTTGTATAGCATGCCGTGAATGGGGTCACATTATCCTGACACTGGGCCAACCAGTACTGGAATTATTATATTAGCTTGAGCGTTAGTATCACTACCATTTTAACGACATTGGTAAGTCGCGACTCCGGGTCGCACCAGAGGATTGCGCGACCAGATCCGCTAATTGAAAACAGTCATATATAAAATATCATACACAGAATATACTCAAACGATAACTTATTTGGCAACTTTCTAACTTAAATGTTTCATTCATAAATGCTTACTATTTAGCACTAGAACTGCTGGCTATAATTTATAGATATTGTGATATATGCTTACAGCGTATACAATTTTTCTATATGTTATTTTGTCGTCATGGAAATATCATGCAATGGCATCAAATTTCAAATATCAAGTAGCATATCTTTGTGTTCAGAAAGGAATTATGCAGCAAACAGCCGTAAAATATAAGGTTTTCATCAGAAATGTTACCTCAATGCAAAGTTAGAGATAATGCAATCGAATATTATACTTTGATTTATTTGCTGTGCCTATTACGATCTAAAGCCTCTTCTAAGAAATAAATTCTACCATATTAAGACGATAAATAAGACGAAGCTAAGAATTTCTCATGCACGAAACACTAAAAAATACAGTTGTATACAAATTATACGTCACTCGTGAGAACCTGCTTTAAATAAAACGAACTGTTTAATATGTGTACCACTTTTTTGCAATTTAGCAATTTTAAACTCAATCTTTTGTAGTTTTTATTTTGGATTGAATAGAATGTTATATAACACAGTTTGTCCAGTAAGTTATGACTAATATGTAAAAAGTACTTACATTGAACTAGTCTCTAGCCTGGCGCTTTTAAATGTAATTAGTTTAGTTGTAGCTGTTGTTTTTTTTTCCAACCTTTATAAGACTGTTTTGTCTTATATGCAGTTATAAACATTATGTCGGCGCATTTAGTACTGAAAAAGAACAATAAGCAAAAACTTCCGATTTATGAATTGATACCAAATAAATTGCAAATGAATAGATACAATGTTTGCGATAAATCGATAAAAATAGCTATTCATATAAGCAATAACAAACTCAATATTCTCTTCCATTACCCGATCTAATCGATAGCGATAAGGCTCTTTATGGATTTTTCCAGATATATTCATTCAACCACACTTCCATTTATAATTTATAGGGCGGATTGATGTCTGTCACGAATGTTTATAATGCAAAGTTTAATGCACTTCTATCATTTCTTGCCTTTTCCGACTCCTTAGCATATTGACAGACTCTAATTTAATAGACACTTAGTCTGGCTATTGCTTTGAAACCAGAGATTACTTCAATCTGTTATAGAGAAGGTAATTGGGGTTTGTATGTCTTCAAGCTATGCCAGCATGGCTTGTTTCATTCTAGTTCGAAACCAAATATTTAATATAGTGCTATAGCTGACGCTTAAAATAAGATAATACAAAGTGACGTCTACAATAACCTTCGATCGTTCATGCCCAGTCTGCCGAAGATTAACAGAGAATACTAACTGAAAAATTGTTAACTTGAAATGTAAAAAAAATAAAACGTCTCCGATATTCATTGGTAAGACTCCTCTATGAAGTGATATGTCATAATGAATGTACTACTCATTGGTCTGTAAGGTTCTACAAAAATTTAATACGTAATACTCTTTTTTTTACCTTTGCGGTCGGTATAACGCACACCAGATTTACTACTGAAAGTTATACATATGCATAAACCATTAAATATTATCGCCACCAGTCTAATGATATAATATAGCAATAAACATTAGATCGCATATAATCATAAACCAAAATATATTTTAACCTGAAGTCACTCGAGAGCATTCGTGCATAAAATCAATGGTCAATGCATCTCATATACATGTAGTTGAATGATCGTTTCTAATATGGGAATAAACCAACCTGGTATACATACAACATATACTGGAGGGACTGCATATGAACATAAACCTAAACGTATACATGTAAATATTTCCGATATCCTATGTTCGCTAATGAACTTAAAACCAATAATTGAATCATCTAGAATGACATTGAGAACAATTAGAATTTATTATCGACATTTACAATGAGTGTCGCTATCACCACAGTTAAGACTAGTTCTAGAAATCAATATATTACCCTCGCACATATATTTGCCATTCAGGGGTTGTTAGGTAGACGTCCACACACGGTATAATTCAGTACCATACATCCAGCGGATAACAGGTCAGCGAAAGGTGATAATGAAAATCCAATTTCAGCCAAGCTCTTGAGTAATAAGGTAAGTATGGTAAAAGCTTCCAAAATAACCCTGCTTAAGTATTTTTATGTGTTTTTGGTATGTTAACAACTGAGAAAAAAATGACACGCTTGTATTTAATATGGATTTTTTTTGCTGAAATGTATAACTATCATTATAAAATGAGTTGGATATTATAGATTATAATACCATTGTAAATAAGGCATTTATTAATATTTTCTTTAATGGAACTCAAAAGTGTGTATCCGGCATACAAACGCGATTAACAACATACTTAAGATTGATAGCTGCCACAAAGCGAAGTAATACAAGATTCTCGGCATCGATCCTAATCCGAAGCGGGGTAAAAATCCAATACACGTACCTGCCACTGATATAATTAGTGGGAAATATAATAATTCGGTATGAGAGACATGTATATACACAGGTACATAGAAGCGAAGCGTATGACGGTTTAAATGTTGACCGTAACATTAAGTTTTCATGTTTGCTTTTACACTATATAATGTTCTCATATTCAGAAAAGAAAAAAATGCAAGTACATCCACTGATGTTTAGACAACTTAAAATACCTTCATTGATTGTAGGTAACTGTATGCGATTCAATAAAGTATGCTGTTAAGGTGTGTTTATGATGTGGCACGGGCGGTCCGAGTTAGCTGTAGAGTACACGGTTCTGGCAGATATTTTCCATTGACCTTGTTCGAAATTGTCCGATAAGAAATGTCGAAGTAGGGGTGGGTGTTGATATGCTAAATTGCCTCAATTTATTTGCATGCGATCAGAGTTCATGCAACTCCCGTAAATGTTTACGTATATATGTAGACAAATGATTTACTATGTCGGCGCGGAATTGACATTGTTGAACACATTAATTAAACTTTTGCGGAATATGCAAAGACTTTCGGCGCTAGTTCAGACCAGGTACGAAATTATCTTGAATCCTGGTAAGTCGATGTCTAACTTTGACCGTAGAAAATTTGGCCACGTTCTTTTACTTGTTTGTACTTCTGCAAGAAATTACTGTCTGTATATCTGTCATTTCAACACTCGAGCGTCGTTCTATTGTCCGCATCTATTTTTATCTGTACCGCAGTTCTAAGCTTTAAAATAACCCAGCACAGATACACATGACGTTAGCCGTTCTACTAGCTTGCTTTGTGAAGTCATGTGTGTTTATTTTGCTTATCGTCCCATCAACCGTATTTCAGTTATCTGGAGAAGGTGTTCACTGACTGTGTATAGCATGCCGTGAACACCTGGCGTGATACCATACCCAGTCACATTATCCTGACACCGGGCCAACCAGTCGTGGAACTATCCTTATATTTGCTTGAGCGTTAGCGAGGGAGTTTTACCTCTACCATTTTAACGACTTTGGTATACTGTGGCATGATCGAACCAGTGGCCTTACCTGGAGCCGACGCTCTACCGATTGCGCTATCAGGTCTGGTCAGTGAAGTCATGTTATTTAACATTTAACAGACATGATGCCGAAGTGTCACTTTTAATTGTCTATTACAAACTAATTGAACTAATACAAATTATTAATGCCACCTTTTTCCGGTACAGGGCATGCGTTGTACGCGCATACCTGGTACATAGATTTGTCGATTTTTGTTATTGGTCTGTTTACTATTTTATGAGGTTGCTTCATCCCTTATTGTACAAATGATCAATCTGTTCAATCTGGAAAACGGAATCCGGAATCATGTGACAATATCGAACTATCATTCCTATAGATTCAACTGAGACACACTTCACATATGTGTTCAAAATTTAGAGTAATAACTGCAAATTATCTAATTATGGAATATTATGTGTCTCCTCATAATTATGGTATAATGATCGTTATCATCGGCATCAAACCACATATTCTATTTCAGGTATCTGCAGACGGTAAATCAGATATATTCATGTATAGCTACCATGTACTGGACTTGTTAAATTTTCGGTTATTGCATATGCAAGTAAAATGTTTTGTAACTAGCGACATCATGCGCACAAACCGGAATTTTATGAGATTATGATAAGGCTTACATTAAAAGAATATAATGTAGTCATGAATCAACGCATACAACAGGCTGTCGTAAAAAATAAAATCTTTCCCGGAAATGTTTTCCTCTAAGCAGAATAGCGATATTGTAATTGAAAGTAATACTTCGTCTTATAGCATTTGTCTTCTACAATCTACATTTCCCATCAAAGATATTAATAATTTTCTATTTGGATGATAAAGTAGTCGCATCCGAAAATATATAATGTACAAACTAATCAGATGGATATGTTTTTTCACAAATGCCAGCGTAAAATGTCCTTTATCCCGAAGTGTTAAATGCAAGAGAAAACATTGAACGATGGTAAGTGAGGTTACACACCAAGATTTGTCTGTAATTAAAACATATTCTAATCTTTGCGTTGAATACTTGTACGTGCATGTTCTTTCCATTTATCAGTTATAGTTTAAGAAAACTAGATTTGTCTTTGATATGTTATGAACACTATGTCTAAACAAAATGCGTTAACACACTCTAGCTTGACTAATATAAATGCAATTTGTTCTATATAACATTTTATTATTCTTTTTTTTTCTTCTTCAAAGGTGACTCTAGCTTGTCAACGAATTTAAACAGATAATAATTTAAAAAAACAACAACATGGTATCTTCTGGTTGGTAGTTACATATTTTATATTTGTTCGTGCTGTTAAAAATAGGCGTTTAACATCGATAAAACAATTATTTAATCGTATATTTTGTAAAACTTAACAAATGAAGTAAGAAACTTAGATAAATATAATTCCATTTTTAAATAGTGTGATTGAGTTTTACTGTCATTGTTTATATTTTGATGGTGAAAAAATAAAAATAAAAATAAATCAACGAATGAGAAAATAAATGAACAAATACAATAAATACTCGTTTAATCTATGAAAACATGCACCCAAAACGATGTCTTCTTATTATTCAAATAAGGTTGCAGTTTTTGCGCACAATTACTTGTAAAATAAATTAAAGATGAACACATCAGGTACGTATGGTTTGTTTACATTTAATATAGTGATACGAGAGCCGCATAGATATATTGGAAATATATTAAAAGGAGAGAAAAGAAAATGTCCATCCTGTCTTGAGTCCATATGTGCTTTGTGTCATACGAATCAGAAACATTATAATAAAATTAAAACACTAATCGATCTTATTCGTAATACTATTATAGATCAAAACAAAACCTGTATGACACAATTTTGAAATGTCCCTTGATTTGTTTGAGAGTCGGCTCAAGGTTCTGGATGCATCAAGTTCATAATCAGGCCATGATTACCAATGTCGTGGTCAACAGTAGAAGTTTAGCTTCATATTTACGTATAAAATATTAAAGTTTTAAGAATGGTAGATGTAAAGCTCCCTTGCCATATGTCAAGCAATTAAAAAAGCAGATCCACGACGGTTCGTCATGTTGCCATGATAATGTGACAAGGTGTAATATTAAAACAGGTGTTCATGGCATGCTGCTGTATTTACAGTAGAAGCTGCACCTTATCGATTGAAAGTGAAAACTTCCTTCAGGTAACATAATCATAGCTGGTAGCAGATACATCTTAAAAACAAAATATAAACACAATAGTTCAAAAACAGTTACCCAAACTCAAGCAACAGAGATATTACTTTTTCTCATTAAAGCAATCATATTATATATAAGTCAATACAATTTTAATCTTCATCTTCAAATTAACCCGTATAAGAGGTCCGATATTCACAATGCATGTTTACAATAAAAAATAATACATGGTGTTCTATTGAGAAACAATAAAACAAACACGAATTTTAACAAAAACAAAACAGCAACAAAAACTTCTGTTTTTACTTTCAAATAAATAAATAAATCGGAAATACATGGTACAATTAAAATGAAGAAAATACAATATTAAAATGGATAATTTAACTAGACATGCATTCATTGAATAGCGTTTCTTTATTTTCAAGATGTACCAATACAGCATCGGTAATTCTATCCCACTCCTTCCATTTTCCTTTAGTATCCTTCGTGTCTTTATTGATAGCCCATAAAAGCTATCTATTGCCAATAACAATCCATATATATTCTCATACAATGACATAAAGCAGTATCTATAAATACATCAGCCATTTACAGCAACGAGCGCTTTATTAGTTAAATTGATAAAGGAACAACAGTTAAAAAGTAACCTACCGGCTTCTATGTATTAAGAATCCTGCAACACTGAAATATGGGTTTTATAATCCACCACAAATTCTCTTCAGCCGCACATTTTAAAGTTAACAAATCACCAACACAATTCAACATATGTCCACTGCCGACTTAAGACCAGGCTCTGTGACAAACCGCTCTCCGTATACTATGCATACTATGACCAGCTTCTAACATTGTCATAGAAACGTATACAAGCCATACGATCGATCGGGTTTTGTCGCTTCCTCCAACGCGGTCTTGCCGTATGCAATGATCACTGATAACATAAAACGATACCTCGCTACACTGCGTTCTCTGAGATTCCGTGAAATGGACTTGTGGTTACAGCTATTGAATGTGGGAGTGTAGCAATATGGTTTCTAAAGAGGTTTCATCGCCTGTTTATGCGGTGATGGCACTACTGTATGGCCAATGTAATTCTAGCGCAAATTATTGTCATCCGCCTTCGCATAGGTACACATAAATGACATTTTATATATTGCATTTCAACAATAATTTCCAAAAGAACAAAATATAGTTTAAAAGTCGTGCATCAAATCACGAAATCAAGAAGTATGGTATCGAATGCAGATCACTAGTTACGTGACTTGTATATAGGGCTAGGTGATTTATTGGGTTAAAGTATTAACGATTTTCATCTCAGTAAGCATTCAATTCAAACAAACATGTGAATATACCTAGTTAGATATATTGTCTTGTTTTCGACAAATCAATTTGAACTTTGGAAACTTAAAGGAATTTACTTGACATACGCACTTTATATTAATTCCAGGTCAGCCAGTCCCCAATGGTAGATGTACATGTAATACCATGCCGTTGTTGCAAATGAATGAGACGTTGTTTTGCTTTTAAAAACACTTAGCATGAGAAGAGTTCACTTGATGCATTTCCGTTTGAACATCGCACAATAGGGGGTTTAAAAAGACAGGTTACAGTCCCTGAAGGTTACAGTCCCACAGTTATGACTACTGTCTATTTCAAATAGAAGATTCATACTTTCGAGTTGCTTTTTATCGTAGTTATGTTGTAGAGTGTAGCGGCATGGTTCTTGATTGAAATCTAGTCTCTTTTCGTGACAATTATACTACACTAAAGTGTATACATATTACACACACAATAAACCTCTTCATATTGACTACAAGTATATCACTTACAAAAACAGTGTTTTCGGCATTGAAGATAAGTCTTAAACATGCGATGTTGAAACTATTCTTTGAATTTCCATATAATCGACGCCATATTTTGTTGTTGTTAATTGTTGTGTGGGTAAATGTATTGGTTATAGTGAGACAATGTAGTATTTCATTGTACAATTGGAATACATACGGAGTAGGAGCATCATACCACTTAAATATCACTGTACCTAGAGCAAATAAAACAATTTATAGTTTATGTTCCATTTTACAAATATGACATAATGGGACTGGATTTGAACCCGCCATCTCCCGATCCGCAAGCCGTCTCTCTACCACTTGAACTATTGCGGCCGGTCTAAGACATAATGTATAACTAATTTTATATGTTAAAACAGAAGGCTTCTATACCCCAATGTTTTTACTATTCTTGTAAGTCACTAATGACCTAGGAATATACCAAGGCCATTATGTGCAGCATACCTTGCCTTCTACCAGCCCCTACGAGTGTGCATATAAACTTCAGAAAGTTAGAAATAAGTTCCGATGAATATTTAAGTTCTTTTTCTTTCTAGTCACTTGTCAGAATTACGCATTTAATAATATATTGTGAATGTAAAAGGTACATTTCGCGAACTGGATTGTATAAATGGGGACGCCTAATAGTACAGTCCAGTCGAAACATTAAAAAAAGAAGCGTTGTATCGTCGGGCAATCGGATTAGTTTTACCAATTTTATTGGCAAACCATACCAGACCAGGACATAGATCTATTATTAGTTTTAATGACGAGTATTGAAAGATACTTATTTGATTATTATGTTACCAGACTAGGTTTTGTCTGAAAATGTGTAAAAAAAAATAAGTCACATCAAACGTATGTTTTAGTTACACTAACTCAACTTTTTGGGGGGCATTCGGGTACTTTTAAAAATAAAACAACACTTTTTTATTTCTTTTTAATATCTTTGATATTAACTCTTTGAAACGTGAACTGATAACGCAAATAAAAATTGTTAATAGGCAAAACGGAACTTGAGCTATCATTTCGAACAATGAAATGTTACTCCACACTTCTTATATTGCTTATATTCAAATATTGTAGTTACATTAAACATTATCGCCTGTCCCATAATGCGTTTACCTATATTAACACAGTGCAAATTTAGGTAAGAATCTTTGTTATTCCATCCGTCATGAAAATATCAACATTGCTGTACATTCACAGTAAACTTGAATGCTTTCCATCTCCTTGAACGGTTTACTTATCTAATAAGGATATTAAATCAACTAGAAAAGAATAACAGAAAAGTTAAAACTTGAATGGCATGTTTGAGGTAAATTGGCGCATGGTTGCGGTACTCTAACCACACGCTTTTCTTAATCAACATGTAGAGGCTTATTGTTCTCTTGGAAAGTAAGATTAGAGGGCGAATTTAAACGTAGTAGGGAACTAATTATTGCCTTTTAATATTATTTAATTGAGTTTGTCTAATCTTTTGTCGGTATATTAACCTCAAAAGGAGATTAAAAAAAACTTTAGAGAAATTGACAACTTGTATATTTTTAACTTGCTGCATCTTATTGGACGTAAACATATATAAACAATAAGTAGTTAAATGTCACGGTTGTAATAACATTGTTGAGAATTTTGTTTTCTTTAATTTAAAGAAAACAGCCCTGCTAAAAAGCCTAAAATTTATTGGTTTGTATGGGGAAGGGACAAGATGAATTACTTGTTCTATTTATTTGTAGAATAAACTGTAACTTGATATTATATAATGTTTAACAGTAAATGCTTTTATTATAACGGCCATATCATTGACAACATGCTAAATAACACCAAAGGCACACCAGTTCTTTAAATTCATACAATAGTTGTTATATCAATGTGTAAATAAATAAAGAAAACAAGCGATACAGAACTAATGTATTTTATGAGACTCTATAACCTCTTTAAGTCCATAATTAAGAAAGATGGTCTTTTGTATATAGTTAGTATATGGAACTATATTTCTAGATACTTAGCTGTTTGTTTGTTGATTATTGGGTTTATCGTCCCAACAACAGTATTTCAATTATCTGGAGACGGTGTCCACTTGAAGCAGATATAGTGCTGCCTTCACTGTGTATAGCATGCCGTGAACACCTGGCATGATACCACACCCAGTCGCATTACCCTGACACCGGGCCCACCAGTCGTGGAACTACCTTTATATTTGCTTGAGCGTTAGCAAGGGAGCTATACCACTACCATTTTTAACGACTTTGGTATGTCGCGGCCCTTGATCGAACCTGGGGCCTCCCGTACCTGGAGCCGACGCTCTACCGATTACGCTACCAGGTCCGGTACTTAGCTGTATTAATTATATATATATATATATATATATATATATCTTAAAAAGGCTCACACTCAAACTTTCAGCAAATTGTCGTTTTCAAGAGTTAAAGATAACCAATAACGCTCTTTACATTTTTGCAAACGTTCATGGGCGCTGCCATGTTAGAAAAGAGAGCAATTGTTTGTTATTTATTAGTAATTATTTATTTTCCACGAGTTGTACTGTCTAATAATTGAGGTTATGTTACAACGACCCTTACTTAAAATAATGTACATGTTAATGCAGTAAAGATGCATACATTTAGACCATTGTTAAGCTGTTGTTATATGTGCATGTTACAGTTATAGGCCAGCTTTCGGATACGATCTTTACCAAATCATGTAGAAATTTCCCAATCTGACAGACATGCTTAAAATAAAGAAGTCGATACAGAGGGGGTTTATTAACATGCAAGAAAACGACAATAAGAATTAATTGTTAATTGTGTAAAATGTAAGTATCATGAATTGTAGACACACGGTTTACAAGACCCCGTTTAGGTATAAGAAAATGTTCGTCTACGGCGGTAGGGTCGATAAAGCCGTAGCGATTGATCAAATAGTATGACTTTTAATTTAATAATTAATCCTTTTCCAAAGACGATATATCTTCAAAAATCAGGTTTTGCTTTTAAATATATTGATAATCTGCTTACTGAAATTTTTATAGTATACGAAGGAATCAATTTTTCATTTTTAATCTATAGGACCTTAACTCATTACATTTTAGACCATTTGCTACGAATGATAAACCCTTAACCTGAGCTATTATGGTCTTCTACGAGGAAGTAAACGGTTTTTCCTCTTTCACCCATGGTAAATCTTTGAAAAGTAAACTCTTATTATTTACCCTCCTTAATAATCCTAGAAACTCTAAGTAAAAGACGCGTAGCATTATCTATGAGGCTGTGTTCTAGGAAAAATCACGTGATTTAGGCCATTAAGTCGATTTTAAATAGGAAAGCTAATACAATGTTATTGTTATAGTGGCGCCGTTCTGACTGGCTTTAGGGTCAAAAAAGTTAAAAGTTTATAGTTGTAATTTTAGCTATGATTTTTTGACAACAAATTACAAGTTAGATTTATTTAAGAAATAATTGTACAATTGATCTGTGGTAAAAAAACATTAACTTGAATGAAATGTGGTTCATGTTTTTTTTTTATTTTTCCTTTCTTATTTTGTTATCTTGCATTCAGTAACTATACAGTTGTTGCAAAATCATGTCACCGTTACCAAAGTACATTGAAAATGGTCGCCCAAACAATGCTTGATTAGGTGCTTGATGAGTCAGAAAAGACACAAACAACGCAGGTAAATGTGCTTGGCTCCAGTGACTTTGTGTTAGGGAATGGATTCCTGTATTTTGAAAAAAAAAATCATATACATTATGACCATTCAAATTGCAGTAAGCTGCTTATTCTAGTAGGTCACATTGAAAGGGTAAAATCTGAATACCTGGATATAGTTCAACATTACATTACTCAATTTAACTTTCATTAGTTTCAGTCCCTGGGCACCGGATAACTGCCCCTGTGCTATAATGATAGAAATGTCGCTGCACGGTATCGGCAAAAATGCCAGCAAAATCCTAAAATTAGTTAAATCATGTAAACGAAATATTTACAATACACGTATTGTTTGTTAACTTTTATCATCATATCTATCTGTGCTGTGGAATATTATAACATATTGTTGCATTTGTTCATCTATCATCAAAACGCCCGGCCACATTTTACACGTTTACAAAAAATTACATTCTTTTTTTTCTGTTTTATAAATCTAAGACCGAAATAGTCACACAATACGACGCACGCACGAAACGAATA